>JAGDQP010007265.1:9453-68202 GCA_022664845.1 Lepisma saccharinum
ATAATTGGTATTTGTCCATTTCACTAAAATGATAAATATTGTGCTGCAATCTATGGAGCATTAATTCAACTTCTTTTCTATACATAATAGTTAATGATCAATAATAAAAATAATTAATTAGCAACATTAAGAATAACTAATATTTAATAATGATTATGAGCTATGCCTCAGACATCTATACAAGGGTGGTTATTCATACGGCCCTGATATTGTATGCAGATAGCCTGAAATTGCTAGGGGTAATCGATAATAACTTTGATGTTAACTATATACAAATTGATATAAACAAAATAGAAAAGTGGTGCGTAGAAAATAGAATGAAAATAAATATCAAGAAACTAATTTGCTTAGATATACAAATAAAACTAATTGCAATGTAAGTAAATATAAAATTAGAAAACAGGAAATTACCACTCACTTCTGATCTTGGTATGCAGTTTAATATTAAATTAATATTAAATTTACATTTTTAACCAATTGTAACTTAGTTACATACAGGGCTTTAACAATCTGTCTGTTAATTGTTGTTTGTCTTATATATAAAAATGAATGTTTATTTATTACTTACACAAACCAATAGTTTTAGTGATCACACACTTAGGAAAGATATCTTTTTGGTTCCATCTGTGGCGGATCCTATAGATGGAGCTTCGAAGTGCAAAGTGTGTCAAATGAATGAAGTGTAGATGTAGGAACTTTTTCATTTCATTTAATTTATTACTCCATTCAACCAAGTACATTGTTATGCAGAGGGTTCAGTGCAGTATTTACATACAAATAGGCATTTACATAAGATACATTTTATAATATATGTTTTATGGCATTTTATTATTACCATGTTTGTAAAAAAATACTACATTACTAATATTCTACTATAATAAATAATAATAATAATATGACTAACAATAATTAACGATATGAACATACACTTTTAATTTACTTTTATGTCTGAATAATATACAGAATCTAATCTACCTATTATTTTCCAGGTATTCCTTTATAAAGTCTTATCTACTAAATATATTAACTTTTTTCTGAATTTTTTAAAGTTCTCTTCACCTTTTATTTCGTTTGGGAGTTTATTGTATATATTGTTGTCCATGTGTCTGGGACCATCCTGTACAATGCTTAGTCTGGTGAAGTATGATTCTTTGTGTGTTTTTTTTTTCTTGTATTGTAAGCATGGTTGTTTTGGACAGAGTGGAAAGGAGAAAAGTGAAACAAAGGTGTGCATTTAAGGAGCACTAGCTATATTACAGGTGGAAGGTCAGACGAGTGCAAAATTACTGCAAGAAAATCGCATCACTTGATTGAAAACGGTAGAATAAATAGAGGTCTTTGAAACCAAAAGTGGTCAGTTTAGGGTGATTTTTTTTTGCTTGGGAGCTACTCTGCGTTGAACATAGACGGCCAAAAATATGAGATCCGATATATAACTTTGGAGGAAGTCTGTAATATTGTATTATTATGGTTCAATACCGGCCTGGTTGGAAATTTTAGTAATTTTCTCTATGAGGCCGGTGACCGGTTACCGGGACTATTGCTACCGGTAATTTTCAGAAAATTTAATTGTTAGGTAGGACCATCGCCGTCCTCACTCGTTAAATAATAAAAATCTTTGACATACTACTAGGGTTGCCAATCAGTTGTAATTTCACCGTTAGTGCCGAAAATTTTGACAAATTCCTGATTAAAGCCAATGCAGGTACTGACCCTACACAGGACCAGCATTTTATTTCTGATAATCTCTTGAACGAAGACGCGAGTCAGATCTTGTAACTGTGTTTTCAGTTCGGACTCGCCAGTCAGTATTTTCCCAGTCTTTTGTCTGTCCTTCCTTATTATGTGTTTTAATTTTGTCTTCTGAGTAGCGGATAGGTCTGATTTCTTTTATATTCCTCTGCGCAGTTAGTCAATTCTTTTCCATTTTTTTTTTAAATTTGATTTTCAGGACATTTTTGTTGTTAGGTACATGTATGGCGTTAGTTAATTTACTTGTGTGAACTGGTGTTGTGTTTTTTGTGGTTTAAAAACTTGTTAAATATTTTTTTTTCCTCTCGGAAGTTAGGCCTATATCATATCAATTGTTGCGTGCATTCTTAGTGTATTAAAATCGAAGAATGTACTGATGTTGTTTCCATTATATTTTGCGGGGAGGCGGTCTTTCTATGTATTGTTTACCAGTTCTAGCTCTTGGTTGTGTTTAGAAGTTACCTTCTACTCCTTTGTGCCTTTTTCAGGGCAGTTTATATCCCTCCTTTGGGTTATAGAACATCTTCACATCATAGATAATTATCAGTGGAAGTCCCGGTAATTTTATTTCCTACAGTTGGAAACCCTAATTATTATAATATTAAAATATTTAGTATCTTACATATTTAATTTTTGAAATTTATTTTATTCTATACCACCTCCACTTTTGAAGAGCAATTATTTTCTGTTATTTTAATCCTCGTAGCCACAAATTGATGAAAATAATAAAAAATAGTAATCGAACTTAGAAGATATTGAAATTGAACATTACAAACCATCCGGATGGTTAAATCAGTGGTTAAATTGTAAATAGAAATGTCTGTTAGTTTCTGCTGCCAAAACCTGTAAAGTTGATAGCTAACGAAAATGGAGTCTAGTATATCTTACTCTAAAACCATTGAATTGGTGTGTCATCTCAAGAGTTAACCACTGATACCTTGTATCTATAATTCTTGCCACCCAAAGTTGATTTTAACTAATTATTGAAAGGAAAAGGAACGGCGAACTATCCAGTTGAAACTTCGTAACAAATAAACCAAAAGGTAACCGTTTACTTGTTATGAAGTTTCAAATGGAAACTACGCCATTTTTTATTTCCTTTCAATGATTTGTTAAGGATTGATTGGGAACTCTGTTTTGATCAGGTGCCTGAACCGATTTTTTTTTTTTGCTTTGGCGGATATTTTCCTATGTTTTATTTTTTCTACATTGACTTCAGTATACAAAATAACATACAGCAAATAGACGTTCACAATTTACCTTTTAGCTTAAAAATTCGAACCAATATCAATGCTGATCTTAATGTCGATCTTAGTCGCTAGGACTAACGTGACTAAAACAAACGAAATTCTTAACGTTGACTCCCTGCACAATTTGTAAATTCAGAAAATATTTCTTTTGTTTTTCGTTCATGATGAAACCATAGACACATAGGAGAAAGTGGGGAAATTACTACGCATGTAGGGAATATTGCGCAGGGAAGTTCTTAATACTATTTAAGAATTTATTTGTCATTGGGTTGTGTTAGTTAGTGGCACGTTGTCCAATTACTTCAGTGAGGTGGTGACTCTTTGGTGTCATATCGAGCATTATATTATTTTGCATGATTTCCTTGTAATTTCTTTGATTTGTGGGAAGTGTGTCTGTTCAACAACAAATTGGTAGAGAAGCCAATGCAAATTAGAGGTGAGTAAGGGTATTTGTGTACTTGTATATGGAATTCGGTTTTATTGCATTTAAATTCAAAAGTTGTCGTTGGACAAACCTATTAATTGTGCAATATTCCCCCTCCCCTTCTGCGTTATTATAATAGGCTAATCTTTTTTTTTTTTGATCCGGGACATCTCGTCTGAAGTTTACAGCTGTTGTATTCTACGTCGCACGCCCCGTCCTTTCTTTGTGCACCCTACTCGAATTAAAGCAATGCAATGCTTCAAATTTTAACTACCCCACATAGCAAAATGTCGTCCCAGGAATATCTGACGGATCTCCTGACAGGATATCGGGACGTCCGTAGGACGTCCTCTTTAAGTCCCGTTTACATCCATGGGACGTATAGTTATAATTATTCCTTCGTATAACTATAATTAATTAAATAATAATAATAGTAAGGTCGATTTAATTTATAGAAATTCCAGGTAGGTAATCCCGCACGGCTTTCCGGGGGACGTCCAGGGGACCTCCATACGGGATGAACTGTTTGTATTGCCCACAGAGTTATCCCACGGACGTCCTTGGGATAACACTATGGGAGCTTGAGAAATCTGACGTTAATGGGCTCTAAATGGGACGTCCCAGGGATGTACTCTGCTATGTGGGACAGCGCAACAAGTTGGCATTGCAAAGCTACAAACTTGCTACAATCTTGCAGCAAACTTGCTAGTTGACAGATGCCAATTTTGCTACAACCTTTGCATGCGAAACTTGCTACAAACCTTTGTTTTTAAAAATGTTGGTAGACTTACATCCACATTGAGCCTGTGACGAAGAAAGACCCCTAATAACTACATTTGGGTATGCATTGTGTATTCAAAGATCATTGTGTAAAAAAAGATGTGGAAGAAAATTTGAATTAATGAAGACTTACACAAATATATGCAAGACAAATTATCATTTCAAGTGCGAGTTTAAACTTGTTTCTCCATGGACATAATTACAGTGAAACCTCTACTAACGGACACCTTCCGTAACGCACATATTTTGTAATCTCCTACCATCGTTATAAGAAGAAATATTTTAGAAAACCTCTCTAAAGCGGACAATCTGCATTGCGGACACAGACAGTGTTTCCTGTCATTTACAGGCAATATTTACCTCCTATAACGGATACTTTCAAAATGATTTAAGGAGAATCCGCGGATTTTTCAACATGCGGACTGTCACACAGAACGTTTGGACCAGTTGCCTTCCACAGTTCGTAATTACAGTCGAAAAAAAAAACACTTTTTAACGCTGATTGGACTGGACATTTTTATGGATAGATGACGTGTTTGTGAGACAAGGCTGATATATGAACACGTAGATATGATTTTGTTATATTATATTTATTTTAGATACTCAGTCTTTTATACAGGATGTTTCACTTGTAGGAGGAATCGAGTTATCGTTTAATACAGACAAATAGACAAATATAACAACACATTCTAAGAAGTAAACTTAAACATTATTGGTACAGTTGCTCATTATCTGGATGACACTGAGTTTCAATGGCGTTATTCTAACAAGGCAGGGCGATCTATAACACTTCTGAAAGGTCTATGGTAGTTGTAACCAGCTTGTTTGAAGATCAGATTATCTCCTAAGGACTACGGCCGCAAAGATCTCCAGATCTCAGTGCCATATACTTCCTCTTATAGAACATGTATAGGGAAAGGTAGCGAGCCCCTAAACCACGCATATTACCAAAAAACACTCACTGATCTTATTTCCAAAGCAATATCTTTTCATTTTAAATCAAATGAGAATACTGTTATGTCATTTTTAGGAAAATTATTTTTTGGTGCGCACACAACATTTTTCTTAACTAAAAAAAAAACTATTTTTTTACCGTGTACAGAAAAACAGGATAGCTTGTTGCCCAGTTGCCGTTATCCAATGGCTGTGCTTACAGAGATAAGAACGGTACTATGGAGGTAAGTTGTGCGATTACCGAATATCGATCAAGCTTCTATAGCACTAACAAGTCGAAAATCGAACGACATATCGAACGTTTTATATCGAAAATTCTTTAAAATCATTCATATCGAAAAATCGTTCGAAACTTACTATCGTGCAATTAAAAAATCGTTCAAATAAAAACAAATCGTTCCATATGGATATACGATATATCAAATTTCGATTTTCTTAATATCGATATTCCGATCTTTTGAAATATCGATCGATATATATCGAAAAATTGCACAGTCGTAGCAAGCAGGTTCGAGTACGTTTACCAGCCATCTTGTAGAGTTTCTTTTAGCTTCACCAAATAATACTTCCAGCTAATAAACGAAGATGTTTTTCAGTTGGTATAGTTTAATGCTTCTGTACCAGGCGAACTAGATCAGATCGAAATTCACCAAACACCATTATGTTGACCTGGCATCATTAATATAAGTGACACAGGGTTCAGGATACTAAACTTTAACCGACCAAATTCATGCACATCTATATATACGGTATAAGGAACTATAATATAGTATTCAATAGGAATTTATAACATGATAAACTAACAGATCAGTATTTGTTCCCCTGATAACACAGTCAGTTTACCATAGCATCTGAATGGCCACTGATATGCCTTTTAGCTTGTATGATAATCCTGATGTATATTCCATTAATATAATGCCTATCTTGGAAGTACAACTTTATCTGTAACTAAAATAATGTAGCTAGACATCAAATAATCATATGTTTGAATTTATCTATTTTTGACCTTCAGACATCCAATAATTCCGCGAGACTTCCGCTGAGGGGGATGTCAGCTCCCAGAAATTCTCGACACCATCCCTCCCAACTTTAATGAGTTTATGGTCAAAAATCGATAGGAACTGTGCAAAACTCCACTTACACCCTCCTAATTTTGATTTTACACCCCCGCAAACTGAATCCCTGCAGACATCTATGGCTCAGGCTGGGATGGGATAAGGGTAGACAGCGAATCTTTACTATTTTTGTCCTTAGACCTACTTGAAAATGAAGTTGTATATGTACGTTTCACGAGAAATTATACCAAAATCAATAAATTTTATAATGCCTAAAAATACCTATTTCAACGTTACTGCCTATTTTAAACAAAACATAGTTTTGAGCCATTATCATTTGGGTCAGTGATATTACGAGGGTCATTTAACTCGAAGTGGCAACATAGTTGTGAAATGGAATGTAGTGAATCACTCACCTCAAGAAGCTTACAGTCCTTCGATGTAGTCTCCGCCTGCCTGTTGAACCCTTCGCCAGATGTCTGGTAACCGTTGAATACCTATCAAAGCCCCACTTTGTGAGAGGGTGTTGACAGTGCGCCCTAAGGCACGAGAAATGCTGGGAATGTCTCTGAAACGTTTGCCCCTGAGAGGTTCTTTCATTTTTTGGAAAAGATCAAAATCGCAGGGGCTCATCATATCCGGGGAATATGGCGGATGCTCCAGTGCCTCCCAACTCCATCGTCGTAACAGAGTCTTACTGGATGGGCTGGATGGCATCGGGCATTGTCGTGTAGGAGAATTGGTCCAGACTCCAGGAGGTGTGGACATTTGCGTCGCAATGCTGGTCGCAAATGGTGACTGAGGTATGAAACATAGGCTAGTATGCAGCATTGACGGTAACGCCCGGTGGAACTTGATGTGACAGGATAATGCCTTCGTGGTTGTATGACATTACCATCATCACCTTAACGTTTGCTGGCTCTTGCCTAAGCTTTTTCGGTCGTGGAGATTCTGGGAGGCGCCATTCACTCGACTGACATTTCAATTCAGGCTCGTAGGATCTTCTCCACGTTTCGTCACTTGCAATAATGCGGTGCAAGAAGTCATCACCTTCCTCATGGTAACGTTGAAAGTGTAGGCATGCACATTCCCACCTATGCCACTTTTGAACCTCGGTCAGAGCATGGGGTACCCATTTGGTTGCAATTTTCCGTATGCCAAGATCTTGTGTTAGCATGCGGAATACTGATCCGGACGAAATGTTCAGCCCCTTCGCCAATTCACTACAAGTCCAGCGCCGATCACCGTCAAGCAGTGTCCGTAGTCTTGCAAGATGAATTTCGTCCGTAGCCGTTCGCATATGCCCTCCACCGTGCATTTTGTCTGTTGACTGTCGTCCCACCTGAAATGCTGCAACCCATCTCGCCACTGTCCGATACGGTAGAGCAGCTACACCACAGGCCTCTACTAATCCTCTGTGGATCGTCCTAGCATTTCGCCCTCGTGCCACCTGGAATTTGATAAACACACGCTGTTCTGCACGCGTGAACATTGCGTTAGGGCGGTATTTCACACAACAATCACTTTAACACTGTCTACTCGCCACGCACACCGTAATATGGGACCGCAGCAGCGTTGAACTGACTCATACACATCCACGACACACTACGCTAATCATTTGTCTCCTACCCACACGACACTCCAATCGTAGCAGTGTTGCCAGTTCGAGTTAAATGACCCTTACGTATGTCTAAGGTAAGTACCGAAATTCTAAAAACAACACAACAGTGCAGTTTGTCATAAAAAATCGTTCTCCACCCACTAACCATGGTGCAGTGAGAGATGAAGTAGAGAATCCAATGTCACGAGCAGGAGGAAAGCGCATTATTTAGGGCCACATGCACAGTCGTTCCGCGGGCTACCCACGGAAAGCCTGAGAGACCCTTGACCATTTTGTGTTGCACAGTCATCCTGTGGGACTGAAAGAGACCCGCGGCCTCCACGCGGCATCAGGGATTAGTCGCGGTAGGATCGAACCACCCGTGGGTGATGTGTGTATCTACACCTCGTGATTTATTTCTGTATTTATAGAAATATATTGCATTTTAGCCATGAGTGTTGCTTTAACAATAGAGAAGAAAGTGGCACAAGTAATTTGCAAAACATTACGTTTACGATCAGACCATTTATGTTAATTATTTTATAATTTTTAAAAAATCTGCACAATGTTGACGTGCTGTCGTAATAGTCTATGGTGCTGCTCACTAGATGGTAGAGAGAAGGATAGTTTCAATTCAATTAAGCCTGTAGCTGAAAGGGCTTTTCCTAAAAGTAAGCGTAGTTTATCGAACGGATCTATAGTTCGTTTAGAAAAGAAAACGAGTTTTTGGTGAATGCATTATAACATTAATTCGCAGCTTGTTAACGTAAATAGCAGATCGTGTAGAGTAGTGTATTGGCTTAGCTTTCATAGGTTTTTGAGTGCCACACATATCGCAACTAGCAAGTAGTTGTACCGATGAGTTTGCTTTATTTAAAATAATTATAATAATCTGTTTCTCCATGGAACAAATTTCGCGTTGTGCTCATGATTAAGAGGAAAATGTTCGCTTGAAATTAAACATACATTACGCTAGCTTTTCGCAATGGCAAGCATAGGGTGATGAAGGCCTTAGAAACTACCTTAGGGCTGATTTACATGCAAGCTTGCGTTGCGTGCTTTCCGTGCGATTTGGATGAGCAGCCAATTGAAACACGCGTTTTATTGCGTGTTCTACGTACTACGTAATAAAACACATGCTTCAAGTGGCTACTCACCCAAATCACACTCAAAGCAAGCAACGCAAGCTTGCATGAAACTCAGCCCTTAGCAAGAATTTTGTCAGACTCCCCAACGGGTGGTGTAACCCCTCCAAATCGTCGAGCACACCCCCAATTTTAATATCTTTGTAGTTAAAAGCCAATAGAAACCCTGCAAAAATATTTACATTCCTAGCTTTGGCTTTACATTACACAAACTGAAAATCCTCCCCGTTTTAGCAATTTCAAACATATGTCATAAAGTTAAGTCAAATGTAACAGTGTAGTCTCCCGGACTTTCTATCCTGATTTCTCTTTTAGCTTAATTCAATTTGCTACGGTAGGTCTAGGTTGGGTTAGGTTTAATCAGATATGAAAACGTAAAAGGACCATGAACTGATTATGGTGGAACAATTTTCGATGTTATTTGTTTTAATAATTATGCTTCCTAACAGTATGGGTAATACAATTGCAATGCCCTTTCTGTAATATAAAATATTCCATTGATTCTCTGATTTCTCCTAACATACACTTTCGTGATTTATTTTTTGATGTTTTCAAATAATTTCCCATGATTACATATGTCTTTCTCTTTCTCTCTCTCTCTCTCTCTCTCTTTACAAATGTTACCAATGCCTAATTAATGATCAATATTTTTTTTTTCTTATAACATGAAAGAATAGCTTATTGTTACTTCTTCATTAGAGTTATATTCTTCAAGTGTTTTCCAACACACATCAACTAATTCTTTTTATTAGATGCTGCATTGGTAACTTTACATTCCCCTTGTCCTTATATTTTTCCTGTATTTAGACATATATAACCTTCTTCTTACGTATACGAAACCATTTTGGGCATGCAAGTTTGCAACGTTTCCTCTTCTCGCTAGAAACAATCAAATAAATGACAAAACGATCGAACTCAACGTGATTGTCTACTTTTTCCACTGTTTTTCCAGCCTCGCTGCGTGTTTATTTTACTAAACCAGCCCGCGGCTCAACCGTTACCGTGGGATTCTGTCGAAAAGCACTGTGCAACATCAACACAAAGTGATCCCTTCGCCAGACCGCGGGGACGGGTCACCCACAAGCGTCTGCCGACAGCATTTGAGGAACAGCCGAATGCGCCCGAGAGATCGCGTATGGCTACAACTTTCCGGATGTTAGCTTGTAGCAAGTGCTTGCGGTGTTTGAGGGACAGCTCTATTGAGATGCATTTTGCACTTTGCAGGGAATAGTGTGCATTCGTGTGTGTGTGCGTGCGTTAGTCTTTTTTTTAAAAAAAAAAAAAAGAAACTGAAACATTGAACGCCGGTAGAAAAAGCAGGAGAAAACGTTTCCCCAATTTTTCGTGCTACTTTGTAAAAAAAAAAAGGTTTTATTTATTTTTTTGCTATTTCGGAGCAGCTAACATTATTCGAATGTTATTAAATAGTTAAAATGTTAGTTTTTGATTATTTTTCTTAAACAATTCGTTCTAAAGAGTAAAAGATAATTTTGTTTATGAATGTCTAAAAGAAAAGCATCGGGTTTTCTTTATCGTAAAGTCACTTTATAAATTCTTGAACTTTGCGCGCCCCATGCTTTTCATTTTAGTTATGGATAAACAAAATTATTTTTTTTATTTTTACGTAGGAATTGTTTACCAAAAATATGTCTTTAAAATGTGTTGTTTTTTTTTTAGTTATTTTGGGGTTCTGATATTTTTCCTGAAGCTTATGCTTTGTGACCCGAATCCTAAAGTGTTCTGCAATCAGTCAAATTCCACATCTTTGCAGGCTAGTATTTATTTTAGGATAAAGAAGTTCATATTAAAGAAAATATATATCGAAATGTATCAATATATAGAAAGATATCAAAGTAGCAATGGAATATTTGTATTGCCACCCGACTTACGTCGCTGTTCAAATTGTCATTATTGTATTACGTCAGGAAATTATTTAAATTAAGATTGCAAGATTTGAGGGTTGCACGAACCATTCTGAACACTAAAGAAATGTCTGTAAAAAGGTTTTTAAATACATATTTTCTTAAACAATTCACACTAAAAACTAAAGAATAATTTTGTTTACGCATGACTAAAAAGAAAAACGTGGGGCGCACCAATTGAAGAATTAATAAAGCAGCTATATATATGAGCGTGCCCCATGCTTTTCTTTTCCGTCATGCATAAACAAAATTTTTCTTTACTTTTTAGTACGAATTGTTTAAGAAAAGTATATCTATAAAAAGCTTTATTGTTATTTTATTATTATTCCAGTTCACATTTCGTCCTCACGTCCACATTTCGATAGCTTCCAATTCCCTTTATTCCTCTTCTTGCAGAGTTTCAGCTGTATTAAACGAAAATCTCAATACAAAATAATTAATATATTAAAGAAAGAATTACGGAATCAATTAAAATAGGCATTTATAAAAGAACTAATTAAGAAATCTATAAGTATAAAGAAAACCTATATTTCTCTGTCTCTGATAATTATTCTTAAACATCAGTATAAGCTCATTATTTACTTTGCTCCAAACATTGATTTTTAATAAGTATTGATCTGGCACACACAAAGAATATTAGAATTCTTTAAAGGTCAAGTGCATCCGGTACACAAATATACCTGAGCCAAAGATGCCTAAAGGCTAAAAATAAAATTCAAGTTCAAACGGTTAGAACATGTAGTTTTATAAACATTGTATACTAATTTTATGATTTCTGCACACAACTTAAAGAAAACTGCCACAAACATCTATGGCTCCATCGAGATTCGAAACGAGAACCTCGGGAACGCTGGCCTAACGCTCGCCTATCGCACCTGGCAAGAAAACTGGGAATTAACAAGTCCTGGGAAAGGATCGCAATAATGGTTTTATAGTGAGGCTTAATAAAGAATAACACCACCGCATTTTCAACTAACTTCTAGTGGGCAATCACACAAAACTTGTCACTAAAACTACATAATTGAAAAAAAAAAAAAGAAAAGCAAATTATAATGACAAATTTCCAACACACAGCTAAAATTTTAAGAAAATTATCATACAAATGTGTTCAACTTAGAAATATTGTCTGTATCAAAATGTTATGTACAATTATTACGCTCTTGTCTAAAGTATACTTCTCTCTGTCCCTGGCTCCCTGCTAGTTTCCTCCTTTGCTAGAAGTTGCGTAAATTCTCGACCCCAAGCATTCGTGATCTCTCGGGTGCATTCGGCTGTTCCCCAAATGCTGTCGGCAGACGCTTGTCGGGGCACCCACGGGGCAGCTGCGGATTTGACTGTGCATATGACCCTTAGTCATATGTACAGTTGACATCGAAATAATAAAGGTCAATCGTCAAAATTGTAGTATACAATGTATAAAAATAGCCAGTTTCAAAGCTTCTCTCTTATCATCACTGGATACATGCTGTACAAATGACGGAAAAGTTATCTTCTGTCAAATATGCAACAAGGAAGCTACTATACCCTATCGTTGCATTAACTTTCGTTTCAGCGTGTTCTTCGTTTCTTTCGTGGTACATTTTTCATGCTACATGCTGAAACGTTTTTAGAGGGTAGTCCACCCCTGGAAATTCAGTTGTTTTTTTTTGTATAATTAGTATAATTTTAGGCAAACGTATATGAAATTTAAGTAAATTCTCACCCAATAGCACCTCGGACCTCCCGTAATCTCTGAATACCACGAAATGAAATAGATAAATTAAAATATATTTAATAAGTTCTGTCTTTAAATGTATTTACAGCTATTTTTGTGTCGTGAATTTTGAATTCGAATTTTTATTTATGGTCTTTAGGCATCTAAGGTTCAGGCGCGGAATAGGATGGCGAGAGGATTTTGGTAAGTACCATCCTGGCTGGCATTTGTGTGGTGTGAATGAGAAAAATCTGTCAGAATGGGCGACTACTGGAATCGTTCCCAGGATCTTCCGAATGCTAAGAAAACACTTGACCAACAGATCTATCTATATACACTCGGTCTGTGTTTTGAAGTTCTGGTGTGTTTGTATGTCAGAAAGTCACAGCCTAGTACATCGTAAGAACAACAACCTAACGTACCATTTTTATAGCTGACAGTCCAGGAGAAAGTGGGTGTGTGGTGTAACTTTAACCCACCGCAGGTCAACTGAAATCCAAAAGTATCAAAATATCTTTTCCCACATAGAGAGTGTATCTTTCTTATTGGATTCCCAAACCTTAGAAAAGAATGACTTGTGGTGCTCGCATTTCAGTGCACTTTAGCGTTTATAAATTTACCATTTTTTTAAATGTGTAACACTGTTAAAGACATATAATTCTTATATTTTATTTTAAGAGCCTATTCTTATTTCTTAATGTATAATTTAAAATTTTAATGTGCCTATTTTAGGCGCCTAGAACTTAATTTGTAGAACCTAAAAATTCGTGATCTAGGTAAGGGAAAGGATGCGGAAAGAAATCGGCCAGGACCTAAGTTGAACGTATCATCTGGGCATTTGCCTCGTGTGACTAAGGAAAGCCCTGGGAAACCTCAATCAAGATGGTCAGCCGCTGGTATCTAACCCAGAACCTCCCGAATGCGAAACTAACGCTCTACTAACTGAGCTACGGCCTGTCGACCCACCCAACCCTATAACGAAGATTGCATATCGAGGATGCCATTCCTCAGACCTGCGGCGGGTTCAGACTAAAGCTGCTTCTTTAGTCCACAGAAAATAAGATAAATAAACAAGTATCATAAAGGAACTGTTCAGACTATCCAATGGAAGGGTGTAACCAGGCCCGGATTTACCACTAGGCCCACAAGGGGTACACTTTACAGGGAAAAATTAGGAATTACTATTTAAAACGCAAGAGGAAAATTATATTTAACCAAAAACATTATGGGCATGTAGGTAGAGCACCAAACACCACCACCTTTGACTATGGTGACCCCTCGTATAATGGACTTCAGGCAATTTAAATTTTGTTTAATTTACATTAGGAATAGTAAAACATACATTCGTATTAAAAATAATTTGTATTATCTTCTTGTTCAGTGTAATTAACATGTCTCCCACAAGTAGTCTACAGCAATTTAATTAAAATTGCTCGTTGTAGGACTGTATTTAATGCCAACATTTTATAATATTGAACTGTATTTTGTAAATAACAACATTAGCAGTGTTAAATAATTATAATATTTTTATTGATATTATTATTAAATGACGAGAGGACGAAGGAGAGTTATTTGTCATAGTGTGAAGGGGGAAGGGGAAAAGGACGGATGGGGTGATGGCAGAAGGAGAGGAAGGGGCGCTGGAAGTCATGGGCCTAGGGCTTCTAGACTCATAAATCCGGTCCTGGGTAAATGATATTCTAACAAATATTTTCTGAAGTGGTCGAAATCCTTCCGTTATGTATGCATATAGTTTCATGTACTTCTGTCAGTAAAAGCATGAATGTTGAATATATATATTTGTGCCATGTTCTGCTGTTCCGTTTCTTTTAATTACTTCACAATAGCTCCTAGACGAAAATGTGTGGGATCTTCTTTCAATCCACTATATATATATATAACACAAAATTGTCATATTTGTACATGAACACATTACGGTCCAAAGTTTCTTTGTACAAAGTAGACAGTTTTGTGTCACATTTATTTCAGGTTATATAGGAACTATATAACCTCGAACTTTTTTTTTTCTTCGTCAATGTCACTAGCATCTCGGGATCGACATATAAAATCCTTACAGCAATCTTGATTTGCAGCTACAAAAAATATTGTACTAAATATTTATTGATTTGAAAATATGTCAAAAAGAACAGTAAAAGCGAACACTTTGCCCTCCATTCTGCATTGGCTGAACTTGATAAACATATAAATGCGAATATGCATAAGAACTGTCACAATGATTCTCAAAGGGAGTGTGCCTCAGCACAGAGGTACGTCGTACATCTCTAGATGTGTTGCTAAGATACTAATAAACATATATTAATGGTATTAAACTTTCTTTCGCAGGTGAACTGCGACACGAAGAGGAATGTAGCTGTCGATCTTCCAGGTATTCCCAGCGAATCGGAAATTTCCGTTTGGCGCAGACAAGCAGTAACTATGCCGTGCCGTGCTGCAGGAACTCAATGTAGCGATTGTGACAATTGGACGGTCTGTACTAATGTCAATGGTGTTTTGTTACCAGTGATTAGCATGAAGTGCTCTGAAATTAAAAAAGATTATGTGTGTAATGATGAATTAAAGGAATGTTCTGCTACAACTACAGACAAATGTAAACCTGGAGTTCCTGGTGCACAAAGTAGATGCAAAACTGCCGGTTATTTTCCTGATCCGGACGATTGTAAGAAGTACTACATTTGCACAGAAATATCTAACGGTATCTTCATTGAAGAAATCAAGACTTGTAACGACCCAAGGAGTTATAATGCCAGCTCAGAGCTATGTGAAATTATAGACAATACGCAGTGTACATCTCCGTCAGTCGATTGTCAAAACACTTTCATTGCAGGTTTCGCAGAATTTCCAGAATATTTTGCCGTGTGCATCCCTATTCCTGGTGACCCTCCAACACATAACAAATTGGTATTTAAGTGTCCTGAGGACTATACATTCAATGAAAAGGACAAAGAATGTCAACCTAATTACTGTAAGTCCAAAGGTAGACATCCTGATCCAGAAAGTTGCACTAGTTTCTACCAATGTGTCCCGAAACCTTCTGGTAAAGGCTTTGATGTAACCAAGGGACAATGTCCATTAGGAACAGCCTTCAGTCCTATTTACAAACTGTGTATGATTGCAGCTGGTGTTCCTGGTTGCTCATCATCTCCAATTACTCTAAAACCAGTAATACCACCAACAACTGGTACTGGTTCACATCCTGTAACCAATAGACCAACCGGTTCTAATTCATCTGATCCAGCTACCGTTTGTAAGAACAGTAACAAGTCTCGCGTACAAGATCCAACGAACTGTCGGAGATATTACCTCTGTGTCACAGTGAATGGCAGTATGGTAGGTTCTCTGCGTACCTGTCCTGAAGGTTTCTACTTTAACTCTCAACTTACCTTATGTAGACGTGGTAATTGTTAAATGATATGTTTATTGGTAATGAGAATGGTGTAACAAATTCATAATAAAGAGTAAAAAGTATTGTCAAAAGTCTTACGTTTTAATTCTTATGACAAGTAGAGAAGAAAAATTTTGATTTGATTAGATATAATTTGAAATGACACAAAAACTAATTAAGTTGAAATTATGGAAATGCAATAAAATAAGATATTTTAATACGAAACACGCAGAAACTATCTATACTTGGAAAAATATCGAAAGAACGGAACTTGATTGATGCCTTTCTAACATTTTCGTTAACTTTTAAAGTAATTAATTGGTATTTAAATAACATAGAGGAAAGTAATTTTTCAACAATAATCACAGTTCTTCTTAAAATCTCTCATAGAAAGGATATTAATATCTAATACGAGGTCTGGTAGAATAGTAATGAGAGGGGCAACACTATGCACGAACCGAAACGCTGCCTCGCTCGCATGGGAATTAGGTTAATATTGCTGATAATATGTATCATTAAATGAATACAAGTGGATTAGGGCCTATTGCATTTATGGAAAGAACAAAACTTCTAAACAGAAAAATATTGATGTCCAGTTATAATCTTGGTTCTTAATGATAATTATTTTAAAAGTATTTTACTACATCTAGTTCATATTTGAGTAGATTCTACAACCAAACGGAATAGGTATTAATTAGTACCTTGGAAAAATTAAATTAGAAGGAGACGCCCATACGTAACCCTACTTCGAAAACAAATTGAAACCAAAAATGGCCGACGCACCGATTGTATGTATCGCTGTCCGCCATATTGCATTTGGAAGGAAATGGAAGTATTGCATTCACTGACATACAAATATTGCAGTTCATTATTTATGTTTTTCTGTGATTTTTTTAAATGGTTGTGAGTTGTGTAGCTGTTGGATGCACAAACAGATACAATAAGAAGCCTCCCAATGTCACATTTCACAGGTAAGTGTTACAGAAAACTTCTATCCAAATATAAAATGTTGATACAAATTGATCCCAGGGAGAAAATTATGATTTTTTTTGTACTTTTCATTATGCCGTCAATGTGTTATTCCGAAAATTTAAAGAAAGGGATTACTGATTTAATTTTTCTCATACATTTTAAGTAATTACAAGAAAACTGACTAAAGAAAATGTCAGTGGTGTTCATTATATTTCATATACTTTTAGGGATTATTTTTCGTTATGCAGCTTTCGATGTTTACCCTGGAAGTTTTGGTTACTCTTCTCTATGGGTTTCAACATTGAATTAAATTGGTTTTATTTGTGGCCTTTTGTCATATCGGCTCAGGCCGGGATGAGGTACGCAGAGGATGGGGAAGGTATTGGCTTTCATAAATTACCATCCCGGCATCGCAGTTTCAGATGCATACGAATTGAATTTTATTTATGACCTTTAGGCATCTAAAGCTCAGGCCGGGATAGGGGAGGGGAAAGGATTCTGCAAGGTGTCGGCCACAGCCCTCATAACGTGCAGCTATTAGCTTCGTTTTAAAATAAATATCATCGTATCATGCTATCAAGTATGCAACCATATCATGCCTTGGGTTCAACATTATCAAGATCTTGGTGTTAAGTTTGACAGTAAATTAATCATTCTTAACACTGAAAATTTGAACTGAAAATCTTGGCAGAATCCCTTCTCTATGATAGCGTAGAGTGAATTCTTTAAACGGGAAAAGCTTATCAAACGAATAGAACGTCCCAGTTTTAGAGTTTCCAAAATTAAAGGGGTCGAACAAATCAATCAAATGAACCCATACCTGAAAATGTTTCTCTCTAACTACTTTGGTTCAGGCGCTAACCTGTGTTAAACTTTCGATATATTGATCGATCGATATTTCGCAAATCAAATTATCGATATTGAGAAAAATCGATATATCAAATATCGATATGGATCGATTTTTCGATGCGATCAATATTCAATTTCTACGATTTTTTTATATGAACGATATCCGATTTCCAACGATTTTTCAATATAAAATATTCCTTTCTCGATATATGGTTCGATTTTAGATTTATCAGTGATATTAAAGTTCGATATCGAAATTCAGAAATTGAACAGTCCTATCACAAAGAGAAATTTAAAAAAAAAATAGAATTGGGTTCACTAAAAAAAAAGAAAAGGCAGCGCTCCAGCAGGTGGCGCCAGTTTTCTCTCCTATTGAAATGTTACTGCAAAATGGCATTGGGTGTGGAATATTTTCCAGTGTTTATGTAATTTCCTTTTCTCTTCCAAGAGAACTTACACAAGACAAAGTTGATCTTTAGTCCCATAAACGTCAACCAATTCTTAATTATGTACTTCAAAGGCCCTTTGAATGTACAGTATATTTCAAGGCAAATATTATTGTCTTGCACACAAGTCTGCCGCGACATCCTCTACGATTTCGAAGAAGTGCTTTAGTTTCATTGTGTTCACGAGATGTCGCACAAGGCCGTTTCAGAAGAGGACTCTTTGAATTTTGGTTAGTTCAGTTGCTGCTTAGTGCAAGTGCATGAAATACAAGTAAGTGGAAGAAGTTAGGAAGATGGAGATATTTATTTCACTGAAAATTATTTTGCTTCTAGTAAGTACCTTGTATTGTTTTTGAAAGTCCGTAAGACAATATCTTACATAACAAGTAAAGATTGAGCTTGAGGAATTCGCATTAATAATTTAGTTATAATTGTTTATGTACATTTGCTTCTAGTACCCCAGTAGCACACATACGTTGGAAATACGTGGATTAAACGTCAGTACCGAAACGTTATTTTAACGTTGTGAATGTACTGAAATGTCTGCCTGTTCAACGGTTTATTCAACGTTGAATAATGATTGAGAAGAAACAAGTTGAAAACCGGTTCAGTTGGCCAGAACAGAGCATGGTTTCTGTATATTGGTATACACATTTTGTTTCATTTTGCCCGTTGGTTTCATCATGATATACAGTGTTAATTTTCCAACAGTAAATTATCCAATCGCTACTATGGGGTTCGAAGCTAGAATGTCCCGCATCCCACAATATCAAGTCTTTGTTGAAATATCATTTCAAATTAAACGTACTTTTTCCAACCAATCAACGAATAAACAAAAAAAAAATAACGTTTAAAACACGTTTGTGTGCTGCTGGGGTAGTGATGGGTTCTGGAGTTCCAAATAGGGGTTAAAATAATAATAATAAAAAGGAAATATCGGGTTTTCCCCGGTACATAAATTTCAACCCAAAACTGAGAAAATTTCCTATCATTTTTCTTACATTTTAAAATATATTTATTAAAAAATAGGTTAAATGTCATCCACAGCCACAATTCATCAATGAAAAGAGAGCATGACAACATTCCACCCTTTACATACAAGATCACCCTGGTACATGATTGCATAAATTAGCTGAAAAAAATATGATTTTGTGGTTTTCAAGAGGAATACTGTGCTTTAAACTTGGAAAACTGAAGTAGGACAAGTAAAGAAATCCGTTTCTATATATTGAAATCTAAAACTATCTTTTCTTATGCAATTTTCAACTACTGAAAATAAGTCTTCTCATTTTGGAGAATTATCCTGTGATTTGCCCAAAAAAAATTTACTTTCCGGTTTGAATATTACTAAATAGTAGCCTAAAAGAAGCGTTTATCTTTTTTCTAAGGTATAAAATTAATTTATTAAAATATAATAAAGCACTTTCAAAACTATTAAATTATTATTCTAGAAAAATAATCAACTATTATGTAATAATTCATTTGTCAAGTCGTTTTTTTCACCCTTCTACATGATTGACATAAATTAATTTATAAGAGTTATTAAGCCTATATAGTCTTGACAGGAATTGCTGAGGTAAGGAAATAATAAGAGTTCTTATATTTATATAGGGATTTACATATACAGTGGAAGCTCGATAACTCGAATCTGAAGGGCAAAGAGAAAATTCGATTTATCCATATTTCGACTTAGCGAGGTTCGACTTATTGAGAGGAATAATAGGATACTTCGAGATATAGCGGACCGGAACTGACTGACTCTTCATTTCTATAGTTAGGGTAATGAATTTTCGCTTCGCCATCATAGGAAACGCTTAATTGTGTGGTGATCACGGCGTAACAGACAGTTACAGAGACAGTACTGCCATTGACGTGAGCATGTTACGCCTCATTCGTTCTGCTCATATCATACATCTCCCTAAACTTTTACTTAAAAAGGTTTACCTGAATGAAACTTCGACTTATAGAGATATTTATAACGTAACTTTGAGTTGTAGAGGTTTTCAAGCAGGAGATTTTGAGTTACAGAGACTCAACTGTATTGACTTCTTTGGACACTATGTTTGGGCTTTTAGGCACTAGTCAGGGGTACTGGGGTTTGCGTTCAAAAGTCCATCTTTGCCATTCAAAATTTCGTATCAGTTCCCATTTCGCAATACACATAGAACTAATAGTACTTGATTAGAGAGGAAGGAAGAGCAATATCAACCATTTAATACGCTGTGTAATGGATTTAAGGGCAGATGTAATGTCTTGATAATATAGTTGAAATGAATTGCTAAGAAGTACTGTATAGTCACTTTCAGTTAAAAGGTTAAAAATAATAATAACACCAGTCGGTCTTAAGCCCTAGAGAAAGAGAGAAAGGTGTTGTTTTCTTTTACTGCAGTACAGATACAATGAATTATCTCTACTGATTTTTTTTTAAAACAAGAGCTACAATCAAGTATATATTGTGTTGAATTTGGGAAAACAACATATGAGCCGGGACGTTCAAGTATTACGTAAGTACATTTTAGATCTCTTACCCTTCTAAGCAAAAATAAACAGATGCACGATCCCTTCCTCTTGTGCTTACGTAAGACTTCTCAAATTTCTTATCGTTATTTAGTAGTTCAAAAACCTTTACATCTACGCGATCAGACCAGCGTGAACATAAATGGCTAATGGAAATTTCGCGGTAGTAAAAATATCAAGTATTTTACCCGGCATATAAATTTCCATCCCAAATTTGAAGAAATATTTATTTCCAATTTATTTATTTTGTTGATTTTACAGTATTTTCCAAGTTTAGAACAGTAAAAGTTTTGTTAAAAACAACTGGAACCAATAAAAAGTAATAAGTAAAATGTGCTCTACAATCACAGAAAGCATTAACGAGAAATCACGTGGACGTTTACCGTCATTTACCCTTGTATGTGGTTTACACCCTTGTACATGATTTACATAAATTAGTTGAAAACAATATTACATATTATCAAGAGGAATTTCCAAGGTAAGAGAAAATAAGTTTTAATGATGGAAATCTCAATAACGTTCTTCTAAGGAATTCTTTTCATAATATTATTGAATCTTCAACTTTCCCGTTGTGGTGGTTTTCTCAAGAGACTTCCTTGAAAATATATCCAAAATATTTTTTCCAGCTTTTACCTATCACTATGTATACGAAGGTAGTAAAAGTAGTCATGAATAGCTTTGAAAATTAATGTAAATTAAGAACGTTATCCCGATTTACGATCGCACTTAAAAAAGATTTTAAGCTATTATATACCTAAAGGGTTTGAATAAAACAATACTTATCTTTCATTTTGCAGTACGTTTGTTAGATGATAATTACTTATTTGTATTGAGTAAATTATATGGTCACGTCTAGACGTTGTGACACTACGGAGAATGTTAAATTATATGGTCCGTTTACGTACATTTTGTCCTTACTATTCTGGATAAAAGTAATGAAGTCACTGATATTAACAGTTGTAATGAAGGGAGACCATTACATATCATGTTAAAAGCTCATGTGGCATGGTCATAAGACTAGAAACACGTACAATTTCTCCAGAATAATGACAAAAAGTACGTAAACTGACCATTTAATTTAACATTCTCCGTAATGTCACAACGTCGAGATTGTAATAGTGCTGCAAAAAAGTCTAGAAATTCCTCTCAGTGCACTTCTATGTAGTCGGTTAACAAATCATCTAGCAAACAACAATTCTCTCGTAAGATCATCCTTGAGCGTATGCCACCTCTTGTATAATCGAGTCCAATCTTTTACCTGGTGAGACTCACTCAGGGTCAGGATACATCTGAGAATTGTCTACTAACAAACCTAGTAATGTTCCTCCCGAACACACCTCGTAATTTGATCCTGAATATCGTTGGACCAAAATGTGACATCTGGGACATTTCTGAGATCCTTCTTAGACACCATGTGCTGTGAAATAAGTTACAAGCCCGACTTAAATACCTACAATTTACAAATTATGAAAATAGCTAAGATTAATAGATAAAATGTATTACACAGTACTTACGTTAAAAATTGATCAGAAGACAAAATCCAAAGAATAGACGTCAACTGACGCTGATTACTAATTTTCTTTAATTCGTTTTCTTTTCTAAAATTCCAACTAACATTAGCTTTTCCTATCATTCATAAGCACGATTATAATTTTTATCGTTCAATGTAATAGAACCTTCTTCTTATAAGGAGTTCCTCGTTTTACTACTCCTTGCATTAGAGATTATTATGTAAGAAAAAAGTTATGAATTATAAATTCACTTGACACTTTCTAGCCACCTAAATTTTGAATCATTATTGCATCATCTTATGTTTTTCTAGTTTGTAAACTAATCAATTGTAAACTGTGTAACAACCAGAGCTGAAATCGGTTTACTTTTGGTGACCCAGACATAGGTTTTCCGGCGACTCGATCCAAAAGTTGACCCGGTGACCCACTTGACCCGAGTAATTCAATGACCCAATCTTGGCACAAATTAGCACATTGACTCTGTTACCCGGTCAGCCGATGATTGAAACTTGATCCACTTGACCCAGTGACCCAATCTCGACCTGGTCTTATTCCTCTGCCTTGAATTAATCAATGTTGTCATTTGTGAGACTCCTTGAGAAGTGTTCTTACCTATCATAATTTATATTTGGTGATCCATGTGCTGTATGCCTAAATGTGATATAGGTCAATATATGTTTATATTGACATATTCTTTTGTAAACGTTGAACACGCAATTTTCTCTATAAACTTAATGAACTATGAATTTTCGGCGTTTTGTTGCCTGTGAGGTAACATCACCAGTCCCAGGTCAGCCCTGAAAGGAACAATGTGTTTGGCGCCTTGCCCACGAGAATATTTATAATAGCTTATGCAAACACAAATGAAAGAGATGTAGGTATATCGTACTAGTAGCTCTATTATTTACAAATTATATTACAATGTGTACATTAAAACTCCACCACAATTGTTGACACGAAATATTCACGAGCACGAGCTGTTTAACCACGACCACGAGTTCAAGTCACAAACACACACTGACAAGAAGCGGGAAGCCTAAACCCGAGAATAGTCAAAACCAGAGGTCAACAACCCTTGTTCAGCAAGAAGGGTGGAGGGCTGGAGGTCTTGGCCATTTAGTAGCAGAAATTTCCACACAAATACAACAGGGTTGATTGTTGTTTACACAGAACTCAGTAATCGAAATTTACTGAACATACCGCCCACTTTGAAATTTAATAAATTTCAACACACACAATTAGCAAGAACAAGCAAACAAACACACAATAGACTTAAACCTAATTGAAAGGAAGTGGACACAATTTTATAATTGGTCTTTTGAGCAGTTTTTTTCAGTCACTACTCATACAAGATTGTCACGACCGGGATATATGTCCACTACTCATCCTATCTTCCACTGATACGAAGGTATTTTGTCCTTCTTTAAGATCACCATGTCACCAATTTCTGTTTCTTTGAACACAGCACCATTTCGAACGCCGTTGAAGGCGTGTTTGGAATTAAAACTCAAGCTGGCATGCTGCAATCTTCCGCCCACTCTGAGAATATTGTTCTCATCCAGAAATGGATTGAGACACACAGGACAACTTCCTTTAAGCAGCTTAATTGAGACACTTAATTTCTTCGTGAAACTCTTCACACTGCGCAAGCCGCACTAAAGAATACAATGATTGCTACAGTTCAGGTGTAGTTAGCACACCCTTAAGTTTGTTTGGATTTTTCGACTTACAGACGAAACTAAACCTCATGCACCAAGTTGCCAATCTTTGAAGCCTAAAAAGGAAGATAATTTAGTCGTGAGCCCGAAGTCACACGCACTATACAACATAGTAACACTGACCCTTTTGTTCGTGCCCCACTCCACAGCCTCTATCACACTCCATTGTTTCCACAGTTCGCAACACTGGATTTGACAGACCACTTGGCTCTGTCCACCATAACGGCTGTAGAACTAAATCCGAAGCACTAATACCTCTTGATGAACAATATTGTGTTTGAAGCTCTGGATATTTTTCTTTCCATATTATGTAATCCTTCCACTGGACGTTTTCTTGAAGCCCCTAGTTGCACTTTATTCTCAAGAAATTGTAACTGAACAATGTACCTATCATCACTGTCACGCTTACGAGTTGCCAAGAAGTGATTTTCACATGCCTTTTCTTCAAGAGTGAGATGCTGTACTGTTGGTAATTCTTCAATCTCCCAACACTTTATCAGGGTTGTATCTAATGTACATGACACAAAGTAGGACGACGCATGTTATGGGTTAACAGAATCCCTTACAGGACCAGATAACATCCAACCAAACACAGTTTCTAATCCTACTGGTGTACCTTTCTTACCAGGACACTTGCCGCTACACAGTAGGTGGGCGTACACATCAGCACCAATAAGCAGGTCGATTTTTCCCGGCACATGAAACAGAGGATAGCCAAGGTTTAATCCTTTTATATGTTCCCACTGATTCACGTTTCTTACCACACTTTTCGGCATGTCACAAGTAATTACTGACACGACACCGTTTGTAGTTAAGTGGAAGTCCTTGTCATGACTTCCTTTCAGTTGAACGTCAACCATAGCTTGAGACGTACCCACACCACATGACGTAATTCCAGAAATAGTCACATTTGTTTTCTGTTTACGAAGATCAAGTTTCTGACAGCAATTTTCTGTGACAAAGAACACCTGACTACCACAGTCTAACACGCAACGAAAAGGTTGATAGTTGTTGAAGCGATCTTTAAGAACAATGTAAATGGCGAAATGCAAGACATCCAACAAAAGATGGCAGCACTATCTTCATGTATGTCAAATGTATTTTTATCGTTGCACGAAATTTCAATGCTGCTTCTACAAATTCAAGCCTAGAGAGTTCAAACTTTCAAGAAAGGAAGTTCATAACCAATCCAAGAGTTCTATTCGTGCCGATTTTGTATTTTCTTTCTTGTTCATTGTTGAAAGAGATTCATTGTTGTTATGCCATTAACAATAAAGCTCTTCCAGCAATGAATAAGAAAAAAATAAAAAAATCGGCACGGATAGAACTCTTGAATTGGTTATGAACTTTCTTCCCTGAAAGTTTGAACTCTCTACGCTTGAATTTGTAGGAGCAGCATTGAAATTTCGTGCAACGATAAAAATACATTAGACATACATGAAGATAGTGCTGCCATCTTTTGTTGGATATATTGCCTTTACATTGTCCTTAATGTACACCACTGCTGTTGACAGTAACACTTGGGATACACTGTCTTTTGCTGCTACAAGTGACGAGGCTGATTGACCAACAATTTGCTCATGATCACACGCTTGTTTGGTTTCTTCAGGAAAATGTAATAAGGTATTGTGTTTCTTTTTGCATTTTTGTCAAGCAGTTGGCTTGCAGTTTCTTATACAATACCCAACCTTTAAACAATTAAAGCACGGTGATTTGTGTTTTTTTTTTTACAAAATCATGCCTTTCACTCACTGTCAGCTGAATAAATTGCTTGCACTGATGTAGAGGATGAGACTGGTTGCATTTCAGACAATTTTGAACACTAGAATAGTAAGAGGAAGCAAAATTTTGTTTGTAGTTTACATTGGGTTTGTAAAAACTGTTAGAAACACTATTTTTTGGGTTGTAGGATGATTTAGTATCCTTATGTCCAGACATTGAATTTGAGGCAGTGTCTACACTCGCGGCTGCAGCTAGGGCTTTCGCACATTGATTTAGAAAATCGGTCTAATCGGTTATTTGGAGGGAGGGTAGTTCAGTGCCGGACAAGGATAGTTCCCACTGACGTCTTGACTCAGAATCAAGTTTTTCTGATGTCATGTGATCAAGAATGACATCCCAGTGTTCCACAGGCACAGGCAAAACTTTCAAGACACGCACACGCTCCGTTGTAATGTCCAATAATTTTCGCAATGCACCTGCCGAGAGTTCATTCACCTTTGGGGCCGCGAACAGTCTTTTCAGGGTATGATTAATTATTTCTCGTTTGTCCTCATATCTTCCCTTTAGCAAACTCCACGCAACGTCATAGTTCTTTTCAGTGACAGGGACAGACTGAATTAGTGTTGCTGGTCCACCACGCAAAGAAGCCTTAAAAAATATTGCAACTTCTGTGCACTCGTTAACGACTGATTATTGTGCACAGCCGCGTTGAACAAGTCACAAAAAGACAACCAGTCTTGAATGTCTTTACTGAAACACGGCAATTCAAGTTTTGGTAGTTTCACATCGGTTTGCACAAGTAGCTGTGAGTCACTAGAGTTTGCAACACTGCCAGTACTTACTTGCTGTTGCAAGTTAAGCAATTTACTTATCATTGCTTCTAGTTTGTTTTGAATTTCACTTACTTCATTGTCAAATTATTCAAAATTCGGTTCATCACACACACACTTACTAATTCACTACACTTATTGTCTAGTTCTCTGTCCTTTTCTATATAAAATGCAATATTAAAATCTTCACCTTCTTTACGAGAATACACTTTTCCATGGAGTCTGGAAACTTCCCTCTTTATCACAGTCTTCTTCACACGAAGTTGCTCCGTCTTCTAATTTCTCGTATACAATACACACATGAAATGATGACAAAAATGAAGAAAAATAGTTGGGAACACTGTATGTTGAATTATAATAACTATACTAAGTTCACATGATGTACAAAGAACACAGTCCACGTTACACAATGCATGCGCAGCTTTTGTACACCAAGTCTAAGTTCACAGCAACAAGGAGTTGAGAAATATCTCAATCACCAAAAGTCACTCTTCTTGTATGTCAATTTGTACACGAATGTACAAGACAGTTCGGAATTGACAGCAATTTTCCGGAGAACCATACACTCGATAACGATGCCAGTTCTTTGTATCCGGCCCGGTGTTGAACCAAAATGTTTGGCGCGTTGCCCACGAGAATATTTATAATAGCTTATGCAAACACAAATGAAAGAGATGTAAGTATGTCGTACTAGTAGTTCTATTATTTACAAACTATATTACAATATGTACATTAAAACTCCACCACAATTGTTGACACGAAATATTCACGAGCACGAGCTGTTTAACCACGACCACGAGTTCAAGTCACAAACACACACTGACAAGAAGCGGGAAGCCTTACCCTCGCGAATAGTCAAAACCAGAGGTCAACAGTCCTTATTCATCAAGAAGAGTGGAGGGCTGGAGACATTGGCCATCTAGTAGCATAAATTTCCACACAAACACAACAGGGTTGATTTTTTTTTACACAGAACTCAGTAATTGAAATTTACTAAACACAATATTCAAACGCAACAGTATGTAATGAGGAAAGAATTGAAAACTGCGATGCTCACCGGTTCGAAATCGGGTCACCGGATCAGACCGGGTCCTAAGTATAGAATCGGTGATATGATCGAAAAGTTAACGCGATTGAGCCGACCCACATAGCAGAGTACATCCCTGGGACGTCCCATTTAGATCCCATTAACGTCAGATTTCTCAAGCTCCCATAGCGATGTCCTAAGGACGTCCGTGGGATAACTCTGTGGGCAATACAAACAGTTCATCCCGTATGGAGGTCCCCTGGATGTCCCCCGGAAAACCGTGCGGGATTACCTACCTGGAATTTCTATAAATTAAATCGACCTTACTATTATTATTATTTAATTAATTATAACTATACGAAGGATATGCCTTCGTATAGTTATACGAAGGATTAATTATAACTATACGTCCCATGGATGTAAACGGGACTTAAACAGGACGTCCTACGGACGTCCCGATATCCTGCCAGGAGATCCGTCAGATATTCCTGGCACGACATTTTGCTATGTGGGGAATCAGCTCTGGTGACAACGCTGTTACAACAATCTGACAAGTTCTCTATAACATGCATTAATGCTCCTGTAGGTTTACTTATGTAAGGTCAGTAATTATTATTATCATTATCTGAGTTTTGTCGCTTGCCTCATGTATCCACTCATATTAATCAATTAACTTGTAATATAACATGTATTAACCAAGTGCTATCTTGGCCTTCCAGCTGTTCATAGCACTCAAATAAATTAAATTATTATTATAATTAGGGGCCTTATACAAGGTAACCACAAAGTTTTTGCCGTTTTTGACATCCCATTAATCATGCGCTCACAGAGAGGAAACAAAATGACGCACGTGCCTGCCAAGCGATCGAGAGTTGGTGTGACCTCAACCTTCAGTAATACAGGCACGGTGCTCACACACAGCAGTCATAGCTCGTTCAGTGTAAAAGAGAAGTGAAGGTATAGAAGCAGCTTGTTCGCGTGTTTTTCCTGTATGACCTTAAAGAGAGCCTGTCAGCTGCCGCATCAAGTCGTCCCATATGCCAGGTATGTATTTGGTGAGAATGTCGTGAACGAAAGCATCGCCACGCATGATGTGTGATGAACTTGAAGAAAGGTTCCATGTTTCCGCTGAAACAGTCAGACTGCACCTGCATGGGATAGGGAAGTCATATAGGTTAAGCAAGTGGGTACCCCACACATTGTCGGCAGCCAACAAGAAACAACGAGTGACATCCTGTTTGTCCTACGAATGTCTCATTTCAGTATTGACAGAAATTGTGATAACGTCACACTTGCCCACTTGTGGATAAAAACACGAATTAACCGTGTGTGCAATAAAAAAAAAAACACCGTACCTGACCTTACGTAGCCTCCAAGTGCCCTTGGTCACTAATTTTATTAAATTTCCTAATGCATATAAATATATAAAAAAGAGAAAAGTTATTTTTCGTAAGGAAAAAAATATAAACAAAACTAAACTAAACGAAACCAGGATTCGATCTCGAGTCCTTCAGATTAGCTTTCCAACACTCTACCAATACGCTAAATTGGCAACTGAAAGGAAGCTGCTTCTTGGCACTTTTATTTGTCTTTGTATACAAGTAGCTACAACTAGTTAAGTATGACGTCAAGAAAATTTCTGTCAATATTGAAATGAGACATTCGTGTTTGTCATTGCTCACTCGGCAGTCGGCACCTGAACACACCCATATTTGATCGCTTGCTCACTGGTGACGAAAAGTGGGTCCTCTATGAGACTCCCAAGAATACCAGACATTGGTTGTCGCCGCGTGATCCTGTTCCTCACACCTCAAGACCACCTCTGCACCTACGAAAAGTTATATACTCTCTGTATGATGGACTTGTCGTCAAGTGGTGCATTACGAACCCCTTCCCACTGAGAGAAATTACTAGACTTTTTGCAACACTATTGCAATCTAGACCTTGTGATATTACGGAGAATGTTAAATTATACGTACGGTCAGTTTACGTACATTTTGTCCTTACTATTCTGGATAAAAGTAATGAAGTCACTGATATTAACAGTAGTAATGAACAGGGGTAGAATGGCAAATATTTTCTTAAGTACATGCTGTTCCACAAATTTTCCTAGAAAAATGTTGAATCTATAAAATTCTTTCGAAATATACGTGGTTGCATAACAAACAGGAGTATGAATTACATTTAAGGAAGTTTGGTTAGTTTGTTACCAGTGAGAGAGAATGTAATTGCCTGGCTGGTTAGCAGTCATTACGTATGTCGTCTTTACTCGCACTGAACAGCTTCTTAGCCTTGCTCATTTTAAACTACCTTTACTTTAGAGAATTTCTGGAAATCCTCTACTTTTCTTGGGGAGTCCCTTGCGCACTCATTGCACAATTTTAGAATATTCTCGTACATTTTGGATAGATCAAGTTTAAAGCCTTTGAGATACCGTGCGCATCAGCACTGCTGTTTATGATATTGGAAATATGAAGCACCTAAGTTAATTTTCAGCAGCTTGTGGCTCCGAAACTCGGCGAATTTTCCACCCTGGTCACTAAGGCTTTTCTTCTTAGGCATTTTTAATGTAATTTCTCCAAATTTGTCGGCCGAATTCTTTTACACCCTGTATACACCCTGTCGGACAAATTCGTTTACTCTATATACAGGGTTCGAAATTGGAAATATTCACGAAACTGAACGCTTTACGTTCGATCACATGCTATTATCCTTTTTTGGTCTATGATTACAATATTGACGAGACGGAACAGGAAGGTTTCAGACATTCTCGAACAGGAATATACAGTGGCGGACAAAAGTAATGGAACAAAGCGATTTTTGCATTAAAAATTATTACAATTGTGAAAGTATTAAATTTAACAATACATAAATTGTAATGAAATAATAATTTTAGCTGGAAAATAAAGCTTAAATATAACTTGTCAGGTTTTATAAATGTAATTTTATAACTAGACAAAAGTATTAGAACACCGTCAACTCGTTTCACACAAAACCTTGTATAAGAGTCCTTTCTCTGCTTGTAACTCTTGAAAGTTTCTTTGGCATTGATGAACAGGTTTCTTAGCCCATCCTGAACCTATTTAGTTCTTTTTTTTATTATTAAGGATCTCCTTCAATTCTGTTCTGGTTCTGATTGAATGTTATCTGACCTGTTTTAGGGATCATTCCATCTATTCTCGATGAAATATTAATTAGAACTCTGAGGTAGGGTATTGGAAGTGTGTTTTCCATACAATCCACCGCGGAACAATTTTGCACTCGGCCTTCGGATCATTGTATTGCTGGAAATCAAAATCAAATATCCTAAGCCCAATTTCACTGCACTTTCTTTAAAATTTTATTGGAAAATGTGTTTGGCTGCAAACGTTTCCACTGTGCCTTCAATAAAATATAAGTTTCATACATTATTAGAAATTATATAACTCCCACACCATTATATTTACTGTTCCATGTTTGATTGTGTACTGTGTCTTGAGGATTCCATTCTGTAAGTGATAGCAAGGTCAAGTAATGAACGACCGGATTCCAAGAAAGAAATCATTCGCGAATAAACCAAATTAGAAAAGAACGTTATCAGTCTGTAAATGTATTTATATAAAAAGAAATTACTTCTGGGAAATTTGTGTTACAATATGTTTAGAGTCCCTCCCCCGGCAACAACCACTTTTTCTGTATATTTAAAGAAACTTGCATGAGTTTCCAATTACAACAACTGCCTACAGATTTCTTCTTTTCAGTTTCCATTAATTTTTTTAGCGTGAATCCATAGCATTTTTGTAATTCCATTCTGAACTTTCAAAATATGGCTTTGGATTCCACTGAGACAAAGCTGGACGATAAATATTCACAAATATTAAATTTGAAATACTTTCCAACAGCAAGCTTAAACGAAGTTTATTTTGCTACAATGTTCATCACACTAAATGCTCTTTTGCATTCCGCAGTAGCCTACTGCAAGGAAATGTTTGTATACAGAGCTTCAAGAATGTCGAATCTTCTAGAATTGTTGAGGAATACTCAATATATTCCATCATACCACTCGTCCTTTCCACATCCAAGTTAATCTTTCACCAACACAGTTAAATCTTCACTTCACATTGTCACAAACGCATTAAATGAATCGGTTAGCGTTCAAGCAATTAATTTTGAAATTGCCTTTAAAGGGAACGCCACTCATTACACTGGCCTTCTGTGATTTCAACGCGTTCTCGTATATCGGTTCAGGTTCCTCCTTATAGGTTTCTATTACTCTGATGGTCCGTCAGAGGAGGTAATCACCACATTATAGGGTTATACCACTGACTTCCAGTTGGAGAGACATATACGATAGCTCATGTAGTACATCGTACATCAAACCCAGATCTGTTACGAGTTCATAACTAGCAAGCCTATCTCCCAAACCCCTAACACGAGGCTGTCTTCACTTATCTTTGAAATGTGCCTGCAAGGCTGGAACGTTTGCCCATACTACACGGACTGTTCTTAAGCTACTTGAAATACGCGTATATCCATAATTCGCCCAATACGCAACAGCTGACTAAGTTCTTAACACATATTGGAGAGGTCCAGTAAATTTATGCAGAGATTGTCTATAATGCGCGTAGAGAGTTTCGATACAAGTTTTAGATGATTTACATCTATAACTTCATTGATGGAATCATTTACTGCAAGTTCTAACCTATGGTTCAGATAATACCAAACATATAAAGGCAGATTTAAACCTGTTAGTCGTTTCGGCTACACTATTTGACTCGCTCACCATAACACTTGCCAAGTTAAGTATGATACTTTAACTGTCTGTTCCTCTAATTCAACAAGCTTCAAGGATATAAACAATGGATCTTCATCGATGCCCAAATATACACAATGGTAGACTATTTCCTGATAGTTGAACATTCAAATATCAGCACAGACAACGTAGCAAATAATTCAACTAAATAAGTCACAATACGCTTGCTCATCTCCTCAACAATATTATAATTTTATTAGCAGTTCTTATCCAGAGAAAAATTTATCTTATATGTACACCACTGAACTTTCCTGGTTGAATCAATGATTCGTGATCAGTAAATGGATGGTTAGTTTTAGCTAAATAATATACAGTCCCGAAAATATTTTCCTTACATTTCTGTTTTAAACTCGTCGATTCGTTTGCTAACTTTTCATATCTTCGTGCTTTTGACTTCCAGATAGACAAATCAATTGAATGAAATTTCGAATCAGAATTCTTCTTGATTCTATGCCGGAGTGAAGCTATTGAACACTTCTCTTTGCCCTTGTCTCCAATGCGCTTGTCTTTTAGCACAAAGCAAAGACCTTTGTCTTTTTTTCCACCTTGTAGTATTCTCCATTCTCTAATTCGCAACTTTAGATACTGGAATGTGACATATTGGAATTCCTCTGATCCCCACCACCACCACCACCACACACACACAAGGATGACACTTTATTTGTGTGCAATCCATATTCATATGCCATGCTTTGCTTCCCTTCTATCAAAGTTCGAAGTATAAGGGACAGGACCCTGTAACATGCTAAAACAAGCCGTAAACGCGTTTACACTCTAGCCTGCGTTAGCTCCTCTTGCATTTAACCATTTTTGGGTAAGAAACGGAAACAGAAACGGAAAAGGCAATCGAAGTGGATCTAATCGATTGTTCATGAATTACTAATGCCGTGCTGTATTTGAGAAGCTTGTTTCCAAAACCTGCTAATCCTATTTTACATTTTTTTTCTTTTACTTCAGACAATATACAATTTCCTGCTTCGATTTTGCTGTCAGTTTGAACGAGAATTAACTCTTTCCAATTTAAATCAATGCTTTAATAGAACATTTGTTTCAAAATCGAATCAGGAACTTATATATTATATAATATAAAGATAACTTTAAAAAGAAAGTGAAGTGGAATTTTCAAGTTTTGGAAACAATCTCTTCATTTCTCTTGCAGATTGCAAATTCAAGCATAATCGAATAAATCCGTTTGTATCGTCTCTTTCATTCTTTGTTTCCCTATTGGGTTTCAAACAGCTGAGTACCCACCGTGTACCCAGCGTTGTTCTTATATTCATTTAGGTACACGCTTCCTTCTAAACATTTTAAGGTGGGTACACGCCATGTACCCTCCATTCCACCCCTGGTAATGAAGGGAGACCATTACATATCATGTTAAAGGCTCATGTGGCATGGACAGAATACTAGAAATACGTACAATTTCTCCAGAATAATGACAAAATATACGTAAACTGACCATATAATTTAACATTCTCCGTAATGTCACAACGTCGAGATTGTAATAGTGTTGCAAAAAAAATCTAGAAATTTATCTCAGTGTATTAAAACTTCTTTATTACTTTAAAAAGATATGTTTTTCTCCATGTTTCAGAATATTATGTCTAATCTAAATCCCAAACTGAAAAATTAACCAATTATTCTAATATCATGTTAATGTTATTGTCCTTGTACTTTGATTGGAAAGCTGCGTATCCAATTCAAATGATACAAGGAACGGCAACTTTTCTTAAGTTTATAAATCGCTTCTTCTGAGACTCGCGAGACAAGATCAAGACCAATGTGTCAAGACTGAGATTAGACTGAGGTTAACAATCGAGACCAAGACCAAGACCGGACATTTCAGCTCCAGATGAGACAAGGTAAAGGCGGACCTCAAAAATTTAACACAAGAACAGACTGTTGTCTGTGTGTCGTCTCGATACCATCCCTAATCCTGGATAGGATACTAGCAGCCAACCATGCTCACTCAGCTTTTTCCTCAGTCATTGGCCGACTCTTACCTGCATCCTTTTCACAGAGACATAGATACCTAATAAGAAGGTCATAAATAAATTAAAAATTCAAATTCTGTATAATTCATAAACAATGACGTCAGGTTTGCTTCAGCCAATCAAAAGTGTTTCTTCGCTGGAGACGAAAAAACTGCATTCTAGTAATATTCAATATTAGCTTTTGAGCAAATAAACGCCATTTAAGATACAATAAAATAAATATAATACAAAAAATATAAAATCTTTAAAATCTGATATTTAAAAAGTCTTCATGTTTTAGTGGAAATGTTCAATACTCATTTGTGTGCCTCACGTCACTATGTTATGTGTGAATTTTAGCGTTGTGTGTATGTATGTGTGTGTGCGTGTGTGTTAGTGCTCTGAATGGTAAAAACACTAATCAACGTTTCTTTAGCGCTTAAAGGACGTTGCTTTAGCATTATGAATTGCTGCTAATAGAAATGAGAAAATCATGACTTTTTAATAGGATGAGAAACCGTTTACAAACTATTTTTATTTTATTCGCCTACACAAATCCTCCTGTCATTTACTCTATTGTTAAGAAACATCACATCGTACCTTTTCAGATGTTTGACAAGCTCATAGAAACTGTAAGGAAGACAATTTGTAAATTTTCATATATTTTGTTGAAAGGAATATTTCAGGATAGTTCATTAGGATCAAGTCAGTTACATTACCTCCGCTACTACCATTCGTCATTGCTCTTTTCTGAGGATGACAACTAGTGTAGTAACATGCGTGTATTATACAGAGAGACAAGAAACGTCTGACAGTTTATTTTTCAAGGTGTATTTACCAATCGAAGGTAACAAACAGAATGACACCAATAGAATATTGATATTTGTAAAGCAGTTACAAACACAGTTTTTGACAACGTGACGAGCGCCCATTTATATGACGTACTGAGCACATTTTTATTGTTAGTTTTTCTGACTTCCCATTTGCCATCCTTCTTGGTCTATTTGCTTTTAAGTTTACATTGATGTGCAGAACTACCAGCTATGATGGAAGAACTCTTCGAGATCACGTCTCTAGCCAATCGTTTTTCCATATACCTCCCAGGGCTTTTCTCGAGGTACTATCCCAGCATTCGCTTCGCGAACTGAGGAAAATCCTGTTAAATCTCAGTGAGAGTGGTCAGCAAGGCCTGGAAACCTATGTTTTCCTTCAGTATCACTCAGAAATTTACGATCGTAATCGTTAGACACGGGGATTGGATTTCTCGTAGCCTAGTAGTAAACGTTGCTTACTTTGTATCTGTATTGGGGGGCACTATTGGCTGAAATTCTGTAGAAGCCTATCACCCTGATTGGAGTCTTTTCCAGAATTTTCTATGTTTTACTAGGGAGATATCAAGATGCTATGCAAAGCAGTGGGTTTGGGTACTATCTTCTACGTCCTCGGACACTCGTTAAGCTTATTCTTTTAATGTTATGCATTCATGTTAGATTTATGGACTATAGAAGCAGTTATGAGCTAAGATTCTCATAGAGCTGAAGGATTACAAACTTTTCAGAGGAGGGTAAAGTTCAACTACATTTGCATGGTGAAACTCGCTCAAAACCTGCAGCAGATTCGCATAAGTCTGCAGTGTCTATCTAAACTCAATGACGTTAGCCACTAGTCCAGGTGGGCTATTGTTTGTAAAATTCAATAATAGAACATGTTCTCAGTTCTACGCTTTCTAACTCGGCTTTCTTTAAAACAAAAAAAAAATTATCGTATATTTCATCCCAAGTTTGCACAGTGAACTTGCAGCTAATTTGGCGTTGCATGGCTGCAAACTTGCTAGTTGACCAATGCCAAACTTGCTTCAAACCTTGTTTTTCAAACGTTGGCGAGAGAAGATTTCAGTCTACATTAGGATTCGAACTCACAATCTTTAGATTTGTTTGTTGTCCGTCACTCTACCGATCAGTCCATGGCTCTTCTGTTGGATGAAGTAGATTTTACTAGTCCCATTATTACAAAATCAGTTTCTGGAATAAAGAAAGGCATTTATATAAACTTTAGTTTGAAACTGGGAAAACTTATTGATCCTGTGTTCGAGTAGAGCTACGAAGAAGACTGATTCGTCATATTTCATAAGCGAGTCGCCTCAAGAGTATCATAATGACGTGTACTTTACTGTTCGGGTCGACGACATTTCTCAAACAAACCGGCTACCAATTTCTCAGATCGTACACTACTTTAAACCAAGTTTCAATAAGCCTTGATTTTTCCTTAGAGTGATACACTAACAGTGATTTTTCCTGTTGGATTATTAACTGGAACGCCAGGGTTTAAAAAAATTAACAACTTCTTTTTCTTGGTGTACTTATAAATATTTCCTCCCTTTCCTTCCTATTGCATTTTACAACACTTTACAAAATTTTCAAAATTATACGCATTTCCTGAAAATAAGTTAAAAAAAATTCACGACTCATTCGGGAAAGAAATTACTTCCGCTTATTTCTGTTATCATTGTCGTGAACTTGATTGAATCGTGAGGTTAATAAAAAATAATCTAACCTGACTCTCCTAACCTAACTTTACCAATGGTTACTGTTTTTATACAATTTGAAAATGTGTATACTATACTCTACGTACAAAAAAGAAAAAGTTAATGTACAATATTTTAAAAAAAAGAAATCGAACCCGGGCTCCCGCATTAGATTTCCGATACGTTAGTCACAAAACCAAACCGCAAGCTTTCAGTTGTCGCTTGTCAGTATTCTTTATGGAGACACGCGGGTTAAAAAACATGTGTGAAAACTGATTACGTTTTTCACAGTATACTTTCTTTTCCGAATGAGTCGTAACAATTCAACTTAGATAATTATTCGTTTCTTTCATTATACGCAATACAAAGTTCAAAAATGCAATATGTCATCGACTCGACCAGGTACTGTAATTTATTCTTCACGTAGCAAAGCAGATTACTAACAGTGGATGTTTCCCCAATTTGATGTAGCAGGTTTGTATTGCAAATATTGTCACAACTTTGCAGCAAACTTAATATGCCTAATTTGTAAAGGTAAACAAAAATCAAAGCTCATATGGCATGTTTGTCTTAATTGATTTTACCACAACCTTGCACCAAACTTGGTGCGTGAAGTTTTTCAGCATTGCAAGGGAAAATCAAGGCTAGTCCAAACTTGGTATAAACTTGCATGCCATCTGGAATAGAGCTTTATGAAACAATCTTCCACCATCAGAAACATTATTTATTTATGCTTTGTTGTAAATATTTTCACAAATTAGCTATTCACTAACTGTTGGGCTATGGATTAAATTTGAAAAATTGTACATGATTTTTGTGGTAGTTGATAATCTTCCTGTGGAAATGAGTTCACAAGCACTGGTTTATTCCCTTAATTTAAGCCCTGAAAAGGAAACACATTATAAAATTTCAATGAACTAGTTCAGTGTGTAGAAGGTGGATTAAGCTAATTGATTAAGCCTAAATAAGGAAAATGGTACTTATAACCGTTAAAATATGGATTTTTATTTGTGTCTTCTTATGTGGAAGACGTTTACAAGCAGTGTTCCACGTTTGAAAATCTTACGGTTATATCGTAATGGTTTAGAGAAGAAAACAGAATATAGTATGTATAAAGGTTACATACATAACGCGTTGTATATAGGTCTCGCTTTTATAATTGAGAAATTATCATGCTAAGTGCAGCTCATTACAATGTATAATATGAATGAATTGGAACAGTAAAAGCTCAGTGTGTTGCTACCGAAATTATTGAATGTTAACTTTCTATGATAATGTGTATAATGTTAGATTTTAAATTTGAATTTGAAGATTAGAGGGAATATCCAAGAAGATTAATTTTTCGTACAACGCATTTTAAAGTCTAACTCTCTCACTTACTCCCATGTACTTAAATACATTTAGTGGTTTTAATTTAGTAACTAGGTTCCAGATGTAGTTACTATGCTTACATTATAAAACAACATTTATTATAATTTTTGTACATTTAGGCACCGCTTTAGTTTTTTTACTTGAATATATAATTGATCTTGGAAATAGTACGGATGCTGAACACGAAATATTATAATTAATAAATCATTCACATTTATATTCTTAACTTGAATTCTATATTCCGGTTTTTGTGTGTTTACCTCTCTACATTTCGTTAATAAAGACATTTCTAAAACCAGTCTCATATGTTTGTTTTTGTCTGTAGATGTTGGCCACGAAGATCCTATTTTACGCTGGATACACGTTAAGTGTGAAAGCATATAGACTGTGCGTTGTATGTTTTCTAAACAAAACAATACTGAAGTTATTTATTTTTCTTCTGTTACAGGTTACGATGTTCTGTGATTCTTCAGTAGTGTTAGCAGACATCTCTAAAGCTTCTGCAGTTAGTACAAGTCAAAATGTTCTTCCAAATTGCACAGATATTGGACGCTTTCCAGATTCGATAAATTGCACTAACTATTACATTTGTGATTCAATTGGAAAACCTGGGCAAAGAATGAGATGTCAAGAAGGATTGGCTTTTGATTCAAGACTTGAAATATGTCACTTGTCACTACAAGCACCTCAGTGCAAAGAAAGATCCATTCCAGAATGTAAATCTAATAGGCAATTTGGAAATTCGCAACATGATTCTGGATTATATTATTTATGCAACGCAGACAATGGTGGTTTTAGACTTGAGTTTTACAAATGTGCTGAAGGTAGCAAGTTAGATTCACAAAGTAAAATATGCATGAATGAGAAATCGGTTGCCATTCCAAATTTGAGTGACTCTGACCCAGCAGTTCCAATTGACCCCTCATCCACAAATTCAGACAGTCTAAACACTACTGAAAATCCCTTAGCTACAGCTGTAAATACTTTTAGTTTAAGCACGGAGACCTCATCTGTACATTCAGAAACTCTGAGTACAACTACAAGCCCATTAATTATAGCAGCAAACACATCAGATGCTTTTACAGATTCATCAGCCACTATCATTAGTACCTCAACATTTAGCTCAAGCACGTTAAGCGTGTTTACAAGTACTTCAGACAATGCAAGTGGCTTTGCAGATATTATTACAAATCCTTCAGAAACTGTTAATGCAACTTTTCCAAACATATATACAGATTTCACCAGTTCATATTTCGGAACTTCAAGCCCAATACAAGATACTCCACACCCAAGCTCGTATTATTCAACCATTGATACATCTGCTGCAGATCTGAATCAAAACGTTTCTACTATAACAGGCGTAACTACGAACCCAACAGCAAGTACTTCAGAAGTAAGTGCAGAAATGTCAAATATAGAAACAAGTACTTCAAACACACCTATAAATTCCACTGACATTTCAAACGTAAATACAGAAACGACAAGCACTTCTAATACATTTCTTAATTCTACAAGTGTTTCAGATATATATACCGAAACGACTAGTACTTCAAGTACACCTTCAAATGCTGTACAAGTTTCAGTTATAACTACGGAAACATCGAGTTTTTCAAGCATACCTTCAACTGCTTCAAATCTATCAGATATAACTACAGGGACCTCAAACATTTCAACCTCACCTGTCATTACTACACACGTTTCAACAAACACACCTACAGTTACTACACATGTTTCAGATACAAGTACCAGCACACCCGCTACTTCAAGCATTGGACTGACTACTGTAAGTGCAAGTGCAAACAATGAGAATGTTGCCACAATCTCAGTAATGGTATTTTCAGAAGACATCACAACGACACCAAGTGTAACCAAACCATCCGTTTCCTCATGCACAGAAAACGGTCGTTTCCCTTCCGAACAAAGCTGTAGACATTACATAATGTGTGTTAGAAATAAAACCACTGGACAGTTTCTGTCATGGATATACGAATGTCCTAAGAAGTCTGTATTTAGTGGCCAGAAACGTGTTTGCGTTTTTCAGTCATCAAAAAATAAGTGTTAACAAAAGTGAGAATTCCGATAGTCCCAAGAATATAACACTTTCGCAAGATATCAAAGAGCACATTCGTAAGTTCAAATAATAATAATAATAATGTAGTTTTGGCAATTTCATTAAAGGATATAAAATCACTTAGAATTATGGTATATATATATATATATATATATATATATATATATATTATTCTTTTTAAGTAAGGTTAATTAATGATTTGATTAATGGCTTTCAAATGAAGCGTAATACTATGGGTCTGGCTGAAGCAAATATAAAGTTGTGTCTCTTTACCTATCTAACATGTCTTCGAAAGTAATATTGCCTCCAAATGTCTACTAGTCCACATCGAGTAACTGAGGCGAATATCGCTATGTAGAAAATTTCGCCACTCAAGTGTCTAATTTTAGTTCGAGGAATGAACAACAGAACATATGAAGTGTGTTTTTTTCGTTATTTATCAGCACACGACGTAGGCCTTGTTGAAAGAACGTCGCGCTGAGTATTGTTAGCGACGAAAAACTCAAAAATATTCAAGAAACTTTTTGATAAGTACTTCCCCGTTCTCTTATACATGAAAGTCCAATATCGTTGTCACATAAGACCTTAATTCATTGCAAGTGATAAAGAAAATGTGTTTTCTTTGAATAGTATGCAGTGCAGGAATAATTAACAATTATAGTGCAATTGCTGGTAATAGCTCCACCCATACTTGTTAGCAATATCGCCAGATGGAGATATTGACTTCTTTGCAAGTTACATTAGAAATTTGCTTTTAACATTTTACGTTTCTCAATACATTTGAACAGAAAGAGTCACAGCTAGTTCACAGAAAACTGTTAAATGCTTGCATAGAAGCATTAATATTTATGTTCACATGTATTTAGAAATGTAAAAAACCTATTATCACTAACGTTCAATAAAATAACTTAGAAAGAGATTCATGATTTTGTATTATCAACAAAGAAGGTAAGTGTACCGATTATGGCCCGGGTCCCCAATATGGCCCAACCCCCAGATCTCTGCAGCTTTTCGTTGGTGCTACTAGATGTCATCGTAAATTATATTCTTTTGACAAGAGGAAACATTTGTGCTAAACTAATTTCTTTGCGAGTGGCAGCAGCTCCGGTTGAAGTGGCATATTGAGCAAGAAAATATGTTCCCGTTATTTTAACAAGATAAGTAATGTATCGTTTGAGTATCTAGTGTTGAAAACCTAATCAGTATAATGCGTGGATACTGTAAGTATGGGAGTAAACCTGAACATAAAGTGTGTGACGCTATGTATTACACTGTGTAACTATCAGGCCCCAGAAAAAGTAAAAAGGTCGATACTGCGCAATATGACCCACTGTGGCACGCAGGAAAGTTGAGCCATACTGGACAAAATTCAGTCATAACTGTTTAAAATGAAAGAATTGGGTATTTGAAATGGTTGTACAGAACACTCATCATCATAATGTGTAGTAATTAAAACGAAGATAATGCCAGGTAATAAGGAAGCTATCAATTCCAATAGAAAGAATAAGAAGATTAAAACCAAAGCAAAGCAAGTGTCATCACGTTTAAAACGACCAGAATTTCAGCAACTGCTTCTAATTGTCCTGAAAAACCGATACTGAGTTGCTCCAAGTCTTGTGAATCTTGGTTTTGTTACCTTTGTCAGCAGACAGGGTTGCAGACATGCATCTTTGCGTGTCGTAGCGTAAATACGTTCATGAGTGTGTTGGAATCACTGCTAAAGATCACGGACTATTTCGTTGTCCCTCATATGCGACGTGACTTTCTAAACTTCTTCGTTTGTGTTACATGTTTTCTTATTGATTCATATCTTCTCTTCTTGGATATTCACTTGTTTTTAATCAATTTTGGCATTTCGTATGTAATGTATATCTCTCAGTATGTAGCATATACCAGTAATATAGAAAGATTATACATAACTTTGCAATACGCTCTTGTTTTTTTATAGCTGGCCATATTGGGAACAACATGTTCCCAATATGGTCCACTGGCAACATTTTAGTTTTCGATTTATTACATTTTCATACGTCATATCTAGGAAGCAGATTTATTTTTTCATTTGTCCAAATAGTCTCCGAACTTGATGGTTCAGTCGATTTGCACGAATAAATAGATTGTCTTAGTGAAAAAATCAACAAAGTTAAGGTGGGCCAAATTCGGGCCCCCTACCTTCAATAGGATCGCAAACAAATGCTGACAACTGTATTCATGTTAAATACAAAATGGACAGCATAATGTAATATGATTCTGGTGGAAACCGGAAGCTGTCCAGATATGTCTAGATGATGAACTTACAGGTTCCACTTCATAGAACTACAAACGTAGAAGTGGATCCTCAGCCCAGATCCCTACACATCATGAGGAACGTAAGAGATGCCAGTTGTGTGAGGATGGTTGTGCGCTGTTGGACGAAGAACAGGTTTTACCGACAATACATCTCTAATATCAGAATCCACATATGATATTTGCTACATTACTTCTTTATTATATTCGTCATGGTGTTTTGTTTTTAATTTAAGGTTAAAAGAGTATCATTAAAATGTGTTTTTTGTATTTTTAATAATGAAATGTGTAAGTGGCGATATTATCTTCAGGTGCTTGCAATATCGCCAGTTTATCTAATATAAGAAAAACATTAATAAACTGAAGGTGATTTTTAACATTAACATTTAACCTGTACTACTTCATTTTTCTCTATGGATGAAAATGAATTAGTTATTTCAAATATTCCGAATTGGTGGCGATATTCGCTTCCTTTACCCTGTTTAAAGAGTATGGTGGAATATACGAGAGTTCTGTTTTGAATAAAATGAAATTATTGCGGTTTTGTAGTTTATTATTGATGTAGAATATCATGGAGTCAGTAGAAATTGTTAAAAGGATATTTGCTTGTTAAATCGAGTATTTATTTGAATGCAGTACTGTGAAACTCAAACTTGTTTCTTCTGAAAAGTACGATTAATGTACCAACATCTTTCTTCTTCCTGCATATACATATATGCGTATGCTCTTGCATATGTCTATGTATAATATTATTTATCCTGTTTTCAGAAAGATCATATTAGCGATTAAAGACATTACGGACTCTCATAACCGGAAACCACAATTTTTTACGGTACTTAGACAGTGTTATAGCGTTTTTTTTTTGTTTGTTTGTTTGTTTTTTGTCTTTGTACAGATTCAGCAGTAGCTGTCATTTGTGTCCAGATAGAGCTTACATTTGTGCAAATATAAAATACAAAGAAAAAATTAACGTGACAATTTCCTGTTCATTTGTTTACACACTAAAATCAAAAGAGCGGATTCCTCTCAAATCGAGCGGAAAAAGTGACCGCTCGTTTAGAGCGAATTTTCATCGGAGCAAAGATGAGAAATTTCCGCTCGAAAAAAGAGCGAAAATCTGTGGTAGTCTATTTCAATGGAAACCTTGATATTGTATTTGTATAGATGAATTTCCAATTTATATACAATTCAGATACAATTTACATCTTGTGAACATGAAAACGACTCAATAAAATGTACAAAAGTGCGAAAGGGAGCATTAATTCATATGTACTAAAAAGAAAAGTACTGTACTTGTGAATGAAAATGAGTAAAATAAATCTAAACTTGGAGGAGATTTGAACCAGGTACCGTTCGATCAGCTATCCAACGCGTTAAGCCCTCAACCAAGGATCCAACTGCGAAAATGCGTCCTCGGAATTGTTTCTTTTGTCTCGTCAGGTACTTGATTACAACATTGAAAGATTTCTTGTACGTACATATCTTACTCCTGACGCTTTTTGGTGTATTTTACTAACAGAAAAGTTTTAAAGTTCTGTTTTCTCATTTTAACTATACATAACGCTATAAATTTCACAGTATAGCTTAGTCTTTCGATAGCCTTTGCTTTTACAAATGGCGAAGACCAATGTTGACTAGTAGCCATGCCCATGATGCATTGCAAATCGCTCTAAAAAGAGTGGAATTCAAACCGATCTACAAAGATGAGAAAATGCACTCCTAAACGATGAGAAATTGAAGCACCAAATCACTCTAAAAGATGAGAAATCGCTCTTTCACCTCTGACGACTCAATAGAAAACCGCTCTTTTAAGAGGGAAAAAATAAATTACACCGAAAAGAGCGAAATTCCATCTAGAAAGAGTACATTTTCCATCCAACGCGATAATGTTTTGTTAGAAACCACTCTTTTTCGATCGAAAATTCCGCTCGAAAAGGAGCGGTCCCGTTTTTCCATCTGAAAAGAGTGAAAATTCCGCTCTTTTGATTTAGTGTGTACACTACATTGCATTTCGACTAAGCTACAAGTGGAATGTTATTAACATACAGTACTTCAAGTTCCATCGTTATTCTAAATGAACTGAGTTGAATTGTGTTTATAGACCTTAACCATCTCTGGCTCAGACCAATATAGGGTAACGTACCAAATTGTGGTATATAATTTAGTATTTTTAGCAACACAAGCTGCAGGTTCAATGACAATAGGAAAAGAGAAACTGACTTCAGTTCAACAATCTCAATCTGTTTGGGCTACAGTCTTTCTTTACGATAATTTTCTACTATACATACTTTTGTCAAATTGGACATTTTACTATTCGGCTTTCACTATATACTCATTTTCACTTGTAATACCGCTACAGATTTTCTCTACGATATTTCTTCACTATTTGCACTTTAGTACTTGTCGACCAGATAAAGGACATCGAACATCTGTACACAGTTGCTAATACGAAGACCGTTAATTTTTAAGTCTAGTGAGCCACCAAGAGCAAGAGTTGAGTTTTGTCAGCCGGTCAAAGTAAGAGTTAAAGGATTCCATGTGAGGTATTTACTCGATAGAGCCGAGGATGTTTACAGAAGAATTCAGGGCACCTAGATAAGAAAAAAGTTCCCATAAACGAGGGTCAAATTCCTTATTATTTACCAAATTCCTTAAATTATAGATACAGGCTCTCTGATTTGGAGTATACAATCTATACCCGTGACAATAGTAAAGATAAGTCATACTTTGTAATACGCCACTAAAGATGCATTAAAGGAAAAGTTTGATTGTTGGCAGTTGATTTGCATCAGTGTGGTAGACATTAAAAGGCAGAATGTCACGTTTGTAGGTTGTCATTGTTGCCAACCTTGTATATACGTTATAAATTGACTCTACGTCTGTGCTTCAAGTGTGATATTTATCATCACTCATGGATACCAAATATACAATAAACTGAAGTAGAGCAAACTGATAAAATGTATACAAGGTTGGAAACATTGACAACCAAATAACGTGAGATTTCACCTTCCAATTTCCACCATACTGATATAATTCAACTTCCAATAACAAAAGTTTCCGTAAATGCATTTTAAGTGACTTATGGCGAAATGTAACTAGTCTTCACGATCATTACGAGTAGATTACTGCTCTAAGATGGAAACCCTGAATCTCGAAAATAAAGTAGAATTGGTCCCATGTTTATACGGACTTTCTTCCCTCTTTTGGTGTCAGAAATTTGTGTGGAATTTGGCCCACGTATTATGAAACGCCCTGTAATGTTAATTTGAGTAGGAAGTAATGAGATAACAGAACTTGCAATTAAGCAGCTTGTATCTTACTTTAATTATATACATCAAAATAAAAAAGAATTAGGTTGTCTATATTGGATTTTATTAGATACTAGTACTAACATAGGTTGATATTGAAGATGGAGGTTCATAGATGCGCAAACAACAAAGAAATTAGCAGAGAGAAACAGCCCTTTGTTGAACTGCAACAAGAAAAGTAAGGAGCTGCTAATTAGGCTAATATTTACAATAACTTTACTGCTAATAACTAATCAGAATAGGAGCATGTCTTCCCCTTTCTTGAATAAATTCCACTCTACTTCTCTTAAAGTAAAAGAAACAACAGTTTTAATTAGCTCCTCGACCTTTCAATTACTTTTAAGTACTCACCAAAAGATGCAGAGAAAATCAATTGAAAGCCTTCTCTTTCCTTTTACTGTGTTTTAATGTAAAGCTTCTTATATGAAGCGCCCACATTCAAAAAAGCAACATCACTAAAACGTTTTCCTCTTTGTGTTATTAAAAGAGCAGACGTTAAGTCTCAAAGCAAGAAAGTAAATCGAAGTTCTTAAAGCATGGACAAACTTAAAATTAATAGGAGGAAACACTAAAAATTATATATATATAGTATTAGGAAATTAAAAGTTCCCTTACGGAAGGAAAAGAAGTGAATGGCTTACTTCAATGCATACAAGTTGAAAGGCTTTGTGAAGTGCGGCTTATCTTATTCTAGTTTGGGGTTTCTAAATATTTTTGCCTTTAATAAAACAATTTACCTTTATATTCAGCAATATATACCAGGTGTATGCATAAGTAGTTTCCGGTTTACCTGAGAGATGGCGCCAGCGAAAAGTACGCAGCGTATTCACTTGACACATACGTCATTTTGTTCGTCTGACATTAAACTACAAACACACACAAGTTGAGTCTGACAAACACTAGCGTCTTTGTTTTATCGTTTAGTGATCATGTCGAAGTATGTGCCTGAAAAAGAACATTTGCGGCACGCAATGCTTTTCTTATTTAATCAAAAGAAAAAGGCTGTTGAAAGTCATCATGTGCTGGTAGAAACATATGGTGAACACGCTCTATCGATTAGAACATGTGAGACATGGTTTCGACAATTTGAAAGTGGTGATTTCAATGTGAAAGACAGTGCGCGCTCTGGTAGACCACAAAAGTGCGAAAACGAACAATTGCAGGTGTTATTGGAGGATGACCCAACTCAAACTCAACAGCAATTGGCAAAAGCATTAAATGTCACAAGAAACAATCAGCAGACGTTTACGAGCAGTGGGGAAGATCAATAAACTGGGTAAATGGGTCCCACACGATTTGAATGAACGTCAAATGTAAAACCGCAAAGTCACTTGTGAAATGCTGCTTCAACGCCACGAAAGAAAATCCTTTTTGTATTGAATTGTGACGGATGACGAAAAATGAATTTATTTTGAAAACCCGAAGCGGAAAAAATCGTGGCTTTCAAATGGCTTTCATCTCCTTCAACACCAAGTCAAATCGCTTCGGCAAGTAGACCATGCTTTGTGTCTGGTGGGACTAGAGCGGTATTGTGTATTATGAACTCTTGAAGTCCGGCGAAACCGTTAATACACAACGCTATCCCAACAAATGATTAATTTAAATCACGCATTGATCGAAAGACGACCGGAATGGGCCCGAAGACATGGCAAAGTGATTATGTTACACGACAATGCGCCGTCTCACACAGAAAAACCAGTGAAAGACACCTTGAAATCGCTTGGATGGGACATCCTTCCGTACCCGCTGTACTCCCCAGACCTGGCGCCATCTTACTATCACCTCTTCGTATCAATGGGGCACGCGCTCGCAGAGCAGCACTTCAGGAATTTCGAAGACGTTGGAAAATGGCTCGACGAATGGTTTGCCGCAAAAGAGAAGCGGTTTTTCTGGCATGGTATGCATCAATTACCTGAAAGATGGGCGAAATGTGTAGAAGCCGATGGCCAATATTTTGAATCAAACAAAATTAATTTCCCTTGTTTTCTTACCACAAAAACCGGCAAAAACTTATGCATACACCTGGTAATCGAACATCAACATAAAAATATTCTAGGGTTGTATCGGTAATAAGGTTATCTTTAGAGATTGTAAAACTTCATTTCTAATCAAGCTTTGAGGTAAAAGAAAACCAATACTTTCTCAAGTGAGAGAAAAAGTATTGGAATCGTGCATTTCCAAAACGTTGGAAATGCCAATTATTGGGAAAACGTACTTTATTACAAAAAAAAAACACGTTGAAAATGTCATGTTTCACAATGGCACAGCACATCGTCTGCCTACCGCTGACTCTAGTGGTAGAAACACGAACCCTTGTCCTAGTTTATCAATACATTTTCATTCCATAGACATGTGTTTTTCCTTTCTTCTATAACATTTTGTTCTTGGCGCTTACAACGTTTTGGAAATGTACGATTCATTTACGGTAGCCCGGTTTTATTTCGATCTAGCACTACGCGTTATATTGATCAGGGTGGGGACAGATCAATGCGATCATCCTTTACAAAGATTTCTTTTCCAGTCCTCACTATATCGACGAAAGTGCCATTAGGGAAAAAGTCTCACAAAATATAAAGGTATTGACCTGTTTTCTTTTCCTTTTGATCGAAATAGCTGCTGAATTTTTGACATAGTAAAGTGTTGTGCCACTATATAAACTGATGGGTACTAATCTTTAGTTAGATATGTCAGCTAACGTTATACTCGTCCGGGGTTAGATCTAAAGTCCAGCCTAAACACACATATTCACAGTATACCTTCAATAAGAACACTACTCAACTTCCAAGGACGACTGTAGTAATAGTAGCCTTTTGTTAAACGCACACATCAACAATATATACACCACTTACAGTAATAGTAGTAATAGTACCAGTAGTAATGGTAATGTCATAAAAGTATCGTGGAAATAGTAGTAGGTTAGTATAGACTTCAGTAGTAACCATAGTCTTAGTAGTAGCTAAGTCATTGAAGTGGGAGTAGAAATAGGCCTAGTAGTAGCATAGACCTCATAATAGATAGACTTAGCACGCTTCCCCATTTTGATATTTGTAGATGTTGTCAAGATCCTTGTATTTTTCTTCACTAATTTTAAAATATATTTCTTCCAAATTCGCTTCAGCATGTGCTACTGGGGTATTTTTGTCATAATTTATTTTCCGTGATGTTGGGTTCTTGACAATAATAAGAAGGACTATCTATAGACATCTTTGTTCTTAAATCACCAAGAGTATGTTAATCCCGTAACGTTTGAAGTAAACGTACGTAGAAAAATGATGACTGCTGTTTTCCTGTGCTGATGACTTTAACAGGAAAAACAAATTATGACTTGGCAGGTATTGTTACATTTTTTTGTTTTAAAACATTTGCTGGAGGTTGCATGAGCAATGTTATTTCTTTCTCCTGCTGTCTGTGGCAATTCTGGGTTCTTTGGATTTTTTGCAGAAAGAAATTATGTTTCTATTCATGTCAATTTTCGTTTGAAGACGAGTCAGAAGATCTTGTCCAAATATTGGTTGTAGTCGCCTTCTTCAGTAACTCGAAAATAATGATTGTATATTGTATTTCCTATCTTAAACATAATCAAGGCAATGTACTTCAGTTCAATGAGTTTTTTGCAATTCCCTCAATATGTGTAATAAAAGGAATTAGTTTACAATATGTCGGTAATCGTTGTTTAGACCATAAGGATATCGTGCTCGTCGTATCAATAATTAATGGAATAGAATTTTCTTCTATTTTTATGTGAATGAGAGATTTATTATCTTCACTTTCGTATTTAACTGTCTTTCTTCATTCTGGCATGACAGCTTGACTACAGTACATGTGTGCTATCCGCTCGTATACGACAGGTCTAGGAGGCTTCAGCTTAGTCTTCACCTTGGCGGTGGTAGGTCCATGAGTTATCTGCTTAGTCGTCTCCGTGGCAGTGGTATGTCTTTGAAGACATTGTTTAGATTTCTTTCTAACGACAGGTTCTTGGGATTTCCTCGTAGTCCTCGCCCTCAAGCCTTTGGTGACTTGGATCTCGGTAACTAGTTTTCAGAATCCTGATTGTCTTTCTTGTTTCTATGCCAACAATCATAAGCGTTATGCCCTGTTTTAAAGCAAATCGCACAGACGGATACCGTTCAATTGTTGTTTCCTTGTTTCCTCTTTCCATCTCCATTTTTTCGATAATATTTTTTTCCGCTTTTCTTCCCTTCGTTCTTATAACATGGTCTTTGGTTTGTGTTATTTTTCATCACCACTAATGATAGTTAGGCTAGCTTATGTGTGAGATCGTCCATATTGTTGTGATTAGCTTGGGTAGGTTGGGGTGCTGAACTTTGCAAATTTAAAAGTTTTGTTAGGATCCATCAGGTCTTCAAAGATACTTGGGTTTTCAGGTTTATTGGGGACTGTGGTATTCTGAGGAACCATTTGGTTATATTAGAATTGTCTTATAGGTTTACTGGGAGGATCGGTATCAATAATAGCAATAGAATCGTCCGGTAGTGATTCTATATACAGTCTTAGTTACAATTTAACTATCCTGATCTCCTTCTCGCTGTAGTCTCGTCGCAGGTGATTGGTTTTTATTTGAGGGTCAGCACCAACACGATAGGATGTGTGCTTAGAAGAAAGCTCCGCTTACAAGCTCAGCGAGGGCTAGGTGTTTGCTCCGAAATAAAGCAAATCGAGAGCGGACGAGTGTCTAGGTTAGAGTAGGTACGAGATCTGTCCTGGGCAAGCCCCAGAGACGCATAGGAGGATATACCTGGACAAGCTCCAGAGTATAAGAAATGTGTTCCAGTACATACTACTGGGAACGGTTTGGTGGAGAGGAGTGACCACCCGATCGAAGGCGAGTGATGCCTCTTGCCTTGATGTCTGCCTTTTTATAGCGATGATTTGGGTCCGTTTCTCCAAGTCCCTCCTCTTGCGATTCGAAAACCATCTGCGTGTTGTTGGTATTCATGTTACACATGTTTGTTAACATTGAATTACACATTCCACTATGGTTTATGTTGTGAGTATGTCTGGCAAGTGCTTGTAGGCGCAGATCATTTCAATATTTTCAATACGAGGAATCCAGAAATTAGTAGAATCTGGCTCCTTGTTTGGTAATTTCCAGAGAAAATATTTCTTTTATATTAGATTCGCACAAAAATCGTATCCATTCTATAATTTATCAACATATTATTAAATGTGTTTTATTCCTGTTTGAAATGTGAAGCATGTAAGGTTTGATATGCGTACAAGGAAGATCCCGATTTTGATTTGAACATTTGTAACTTCCATTTTGATACACTTTGGATTTGTAATATTGCCTCTTTCTGTCAGAAACTGAGCACAAAAATCATAATTCATTCATTTTCTTTTTTATGTTCGATTTTCATTAGAGGTCTGGAATGGAAGGTATGGCCCACGGTACCTACTGGGTTTGTTACAATGTATTCAGAACCAGCATGTTCAATGAACCCCACCGAATTTGCGACCGAACCACACGCACGCAAAGCATGTGTGTGTGTAGATCTTATCCTACATGCGTCTCAGAACTCTCCTGTTCCAATGGAAATCATGAGTATTTAATATGACTACCAACTTTGGTCACCATTTTGAAAGTGATTTGATGGAACTTTTAAACCACCAGTCTACATATTCGAATTACCCTGAAAAAAAAATATTAGATCCAAAAGTCACTTCTATCTTGTTTTTCTGGGAATTGTACTTTACAATGTTAAGTTCTTTTAATTTTTTACTGCGTTTACATTCCTTATTTTTATCTGTTCTTTCTCTTCTTCTGTCTCTTCGTTTGTCTCTCTCTTTCTAATTTCTCTGTCTCTGTCTAGCAGGTAACAATCGGTTTCAATTTTTAATGGTTTTTGTTTAAATTACTCCCTGCCTCATCTTATGTCTGCTCTTTCATCCTGCTTTTATTCTTCCATTTCATCTGTATTAATTCATGTATATCGAGAAATTCTGTGCTCATGTTGTTTGCTGATTTTCGGGGCTGAAAAGAATAGAGGGGTCTCTTTACCAAACATGATTATAGGATAAGAAGATGTCAGTTGGGTGGCCTAGCTGCTCGACATTGAGAGTCGCATTTTTTATGCAAAGTGTACAAGAATCAGTAAATTGACTCTTGAAAGTGCCGCGTTGAAAGGGAAAAGCTGTGAGTGGCAAATATAGACGTGTAACCTGTGTAAATGAGGATGTAGAGAAAATTAAAAATATTGTGCAGTGTTCTTAAAGCTGATAAATCAACTGTTGTTAATATGATCCCGTCAGTAATACTTTCTTTTGTGTATTCTACTTGCACTTTTGTGGACGTGGAGGAATCATTTTCAAAAATGAAAACAGTTCTCAGGGAATGAACTTCCGGGCTTTAATAACGATATATTCTATATATTGAATGCTAGCGATTTCATTTTCAACGTTCAGACACTAGACAATCTTAGTTTCAACTCGAAAATTTCCTGCTTTAGAAATTTTGCCGAAGATAAGAAACATAACTAATTTCTAAAATTTGCTTCATATAATATGTCATGTGCGTACCTAACGTATAAACCTGATGAGTTTTAACCAATTATTTGTTGGTTGAATAGAGGACATTCCTTTACTAACCTGGAAATGTTCTTCGACGTACTTTTATAAGAGTTGTGCAGCTGTTGTTCAAAGTTCACCTTGAATCTGTACGTATGTTGTTTCTATTTAGAAAACAAACTTTGAGAAATTCTCAAAGCAGAACGAAAGTAACAGTTTTAATATGTTCATCGATGCACGAAATACGATTAAATGTTTTGAACATGACTTGACTCAATGGAAGAGAGCTTCCACATTCAACTCCAGCTGCAAGTAAAGGGACACATTATTCTCCCCGAGTCTCCTTCCGTCTGCTTTGTTTCTATTGGGAGCTTTGTAGAAGTAATCCAAAGTGTACTAAACCTCTTAAGGGAGTCTTTTTCATTTTCTAGCTTGGGAACTCAAGCAGATTTTATAATGAAATGAGATGCAGTTTTCGCTCATATGGGGCAACGGTTCTTGTTTCTTTTAGGAACAAAAATGACTATCAGAACAAAAACTACCTGGCTGGGAGTGATTTCTACGCTAGTTCATATACTTCATGTGTATTAATTCATGTCAATTACATAAGCGGGGCCAACTAGATCTTCATATGTCTCTACAATATTCTGCGCAGTATTCATATACTTATTACCCACACTACAAAAAAATGTTTTCAAATATAATAATAAAAAATACTTACGTGGCTCTTTAAATTGTTTAATACTTATATTTATAGCCCTGAAATTCTATCTCTAATTAACTTGTGCACGCCAATACGTAAAACAAGATGTTGCTCTGATTAACTTTTTCTTTAAACGGACTGATATTGTAATTGAAACTAGATCACCCATGAACAGACTCTGTTCCTCATTCAATGTTTTTTTCGCTGTTAGGTAATACTATGGACATTGATCTCTTTTTAGCATATCCATAAATTTTAATTTGATGTGTTATAGCCTGTACTTCTATACTTTATTGTCTATGCACTGAATTGTGTAGTAGGCTATAAGTGGTATTCGAAATTTTATATGGAAATTTTTCATTTCGGTATTATTTAATTTCTATGTAGCAATACACAAAGTAACAGGGACTCTGACCGTTGTGTATTCTAGACTAAATAAATACATAAATTTGAAATCAGTCAGCATTACAGACAGACGAGCAATGCAAAATTTAAAGGGAGAACTAAATTCTTTAGATTACACTGAAAACATGGTATGCACCTTGAGAGAAGCAAAAGGTTTTTAAAATCCTGTAGTGGATATATTGGGTTGGTGCAAATGAAATGACCGCTTTGATGCCTGGTGGGAAACGAACTTCAGCAACACAACTCAGGGATCGACTGAAATAAATCAGGGCTGAAATCCATTAAATACACCGCAAACTTGTCACCGCAAGCATTCAGCAATGGTCAACAGACATGATGTTCTCATTATTGCATAACAATGCCCGCCCACACGTCGCGTGAAGAACGGCGCAGACTCTCCATGAATTACAGTATGAAAAACCCTTCCTCCCCCGCCGCATTTCCGCAATCTCTCTCCTACTGACTACCAACTTTCAGGCATCTCGATCACTTCTTGGCAGGGATGACCTTCCCTGATGATCGGGCGATGCAATATGCAGTTGAAGATTTCTTCGCATCGCAGACTCCAGACTTCTTTCGCTGCGGAACCCAATCATTAGTTGAGCGATGGCAAGAGTGTGGGACTGCAGACGGCAACTACTTTGATTAATCAGGTAACGTAGTTTTCATTATTATTATTATTATTATTTGCTTTGGACATAACGCACCTGGGGTGGACATTTCATTCGCACCAATCCAATAATTTATGTATTTCAGTAAATGATGTCCTCCGTGGATAAGATGTTTTGTTCCTTACTTTCTAATAAAGGGGTCTCGAGATCGTTTTTCGATGGGGACATTAGTGATTTGAAATCTAGTTAATGTTGTAGATCCCACTTTAAGAACATTAACATAATATGCATTGAATGTAATAGTCAACCACAATCAGTTCATCTTTCTCGAGAACCTTCGGGTCATAAACCAACCTTCAGGCAACAATTCATCATCATTATTTAGGTATTTATAAACGGATATAAAATTCGCAAGATCTATAGGTAGCCTATATTTATTATACTAGTTCTGGATATTGGTATTGCATCTTGTTTTTATTTCCCAATACTTACCATGGTATCTTCGCGTTTCCCTCTGCTACGTACATAAGAATATTACAATAGCAAAATAGCATAAATGAACAATGTTATAATTTTCAGAACAGAATCTAAACCTAATGAATTTAATTCAACCACAGCACAGAAACCACATAATCCTTGTTCTTTAATAGCTGTTAAGCTAACTGAGGCACAAAGGGAATAATTGAAGCCATACTACTGCAGTAGTAATATCAATTTGTATGGTGCTATTTGATTAAGCACTAATGCATTAAGTTATGATTGAATGGTTTATTTTGAAACTCACTACTATTTGCATGTGAAACAGTAAGACAAAACTTTTAATATCCATTTTTATCTATTTAATATCATACAATTTCTTCATTCAAATTTGCCGTGTGCTCTAATACTTTCTCACCACTCTGATGAGTACAGAATCTAGCTATTTATTATCACAATGTCAGGGCTCTAAGAACTACAGAAGATTATTTTTATGTACACGTAGTGTACAATCTGTCTTGGATATTATTATATTGGAAAAATCTTCGCTTCCAAGTCAGGTTGTTGACTACGAATTATTATTTCACGAAAATTACAGGGTGATGGACATGTCTGGCTGAATTGAGAGATTTTATAGAAACTACGTATGGTTGAATTATATCACTCATCAATTATTTTGAAAATGTATTTGTTACTGCATTCCACACACGGAAAAATATTTTGTAATATAACAGTACGCTACAGAGACAATCCATAAGTAAATAGTCACCTTGCATTTATTTATTTATTTATTTATAAGTCGCCTATTACAGGAAAAGAAATACCCAATTTACAATAGGCTTACATAATAAGGAATATTACAAATGGTTATGATACAAAAGAAAAAGAAACAATGAAAAAAATACATGAAAATAATCAACAAGTAGCAAATTACAAATATTACAACAAGAATATTACAAATGGTTATGATACAAAAGAAAGACAAAAAAAAAATGAGAAAAAAATACATGAAAATAATCAACAAGTGGTAAATATGAATATTAAAATACGTCAAATATTAGAAACGAAAGAAAAAAAACTGAAACATAAATGAAAGTACTCGGCCACAATTATCTCAACGGAATTACTTGTCACTAATAAGTAAAATCGAAAGACCAAATATAATACAATATCGAGTTAAAAAATTTCACAACAATCGGGGATTATATTTAAGAGTTTTTACATAAGTAGAATAAGGCATAGCAAAATCAACATCCACATTGTTTGGCGCCAGTTTGTTGAATAACTGACACATTCTTGTAACAGGTGAATTGGAATGTGCAATAGTTTTAGATCTATTACAATTAAAAAGCAATCTACTCCTTAAATTGATAGCTTTTGTATTAAAATTCAATAGTTTTAGACACTCCGAGCTATCAATTCAGAAATATAAAGATGGTGCTGGATAGAAAATTCTCATATTTACTTGTCATTCCTGGATTGTATGCAGCCTTATAGTCCTAACATCAACAAGTATGTCTCGAGCACCTAGGACCGCAGAATCCAATTACTTTCAACAAGGACGAACTGTAGGGCAATGGGTCACCTATGTTCGGATCAGGGCGGGTAACCAAAAGTGACCCGGTCTCATCTCTGGTATAATCAGAAGCAAACTTCCAGAACACTAAAAATCCTTCTGTACTTCTACAATCAGGTAAATGTGCAATTTAAAACAGTGCAAAAGGAAACCGATGTAGAGAGGGTACTAATTCGGTATAAAAATTAGTCTGATTTGGAAATTTTTCATAATATTGAGGATGTTATGAATAAGTTCTATTCAATGACAAATAGAATACTTGTCGATACCGTAAACTCGTACAGTAAAAACGAGAATACTGTACGAAGAAATATCTGTGTTGGTCTACAAAAGAAAATAGATTTAATATGAAGTGAAGGAATGCTACCACAGAACATAGATCAAAGGCTTAGATTTATGTTAATAATATGATGTGCAGTACAAGGAAATGAGAATAATTCAAATGAAATATCTAAAACGCATAAATGTTGTGACCAGTATGGAGTGATCAGATAGTGTGAAAAGGTTGGCGCCAGAACAAACATATTTAAGCTAGATCGTCCACTTCAAGTTTAATACAATATGGATCAATTTTTCGGTTCTCAATTGTTACGCTACTTATCGCTCTCAGGTCTGCTTTTAATTTATGCCTTAATTATTGAGTTATGAAACTGTACATGCTCTAATTAATCTTAACTTTTTTTTTTGCAAGAATTAACACGAATAAAATAATCAGGCTATACAGCGATAACAAGCGTAAGAAAACTGAGTTATAACTGAAAATTTGATCTATATTGGTTTAAAACGGAAGTGGACAATCACGATTAACTGTCCCCTCCCTGGCTTCATATTTTCATTAAATTTTTAATAGCGCCGATCAGTCCAGTAAAGGGTTACCAGATATTTTTTTTTTTGAACGGATGTTAGTTAAGTTTAAAACAGTGGACAACTGCTTAGCTTTGTTGTCAGTGGATTACAGCTAAACTAGCTACGAATGGTAGACAAGTGCGGATACCTTTCATTTAATTATCGACAAAAAACGATGTCGAACAGAAACATTCCTTACTTTCAAATTTCAGTTTATAAGAGGCAAGTTAAGTAAAATTTTACATTTCTGTTGTATTGTATGAGAAATTTAGGTGTTAAATGTATTCATGAAAATATAATAGAGGAAATTGATTCGCAAAATAAAGAAGTAAACAATGCTCTGAACTGAGTAGAATTAAATGAAATGAAAAAATCACCAACGAAGTATGGTCACTACAGAACGTAGGATAGTACAAGATGTTTAGAAAAGGAGGGAGGACAGGGCGAAAAAGTGGACATGTTACCCGAAACATGTCTAGTAACCCTGGTTCAGTATCGCTCTTAGATAGAGATCAATCGGTCGTCGAGGGTGACGGTGTTTAATGTGAACATATTATAATGAAAGGAGCTCTTTAAATAAAGATTTAGGTGTTTAATCAAGTTATTTTATTAATTAACTATCTCACAAGAGAAGTTCTTAAGTCGTAAGAGCAAACTTTTTGTGCAAATTCGTTTCCTGATCAATTTCGGGTCGATAATTAGATTGGTGATAGCTACACATTCCGGAAATGCGTTGTTTGCCCGTTGCGCTTTCGTAGTTTTGTTACGCTGAGCTTGAAATTTATGGACAAAGCGTTATTCTGAATGCATGTTCTGTTACCTTCCAAATGAAATATATATCAAAGCAAAACTCCAATTGTTGGGTGCACACTGCACAACAACGTACCAAGCAAAAAAAAGTCTACATAGCCCTACAATTTCAGGATCAACGTGACAAGTTTACCAAAGCGTAGCCGCTAAAAAACGCATATCCGAAACGAGTGACTATCACCACGCTAATTAGTGACCTGAAATTAGTCAGGAAACCAGTTTTCACACAAATTTAGTTCTCACGGTACGTACTGGTAAAGGCAATAATTCAATCGGATGTTATGGCACCGTTAATTCTGTTATCAAGTTGATACAATTAGGAATGCTAATTGAACGATCGAAAACGCCGTTATATTTAATCTTCTACCTTGTTTTTAAAATCTGAGGTCATGGTGATGTTGATACACAGAATTATCTTAATATTTCATGTAGAATTCCCAAAATACGGGTTCACAGGGTAGAGGTCAAATACGGAATTCCTATCGGAATCACGGAAGACGAAATAACAGAAAATTTAGAAACTACATTTCTTGTCATATTAGTTGGAAGACTAAAAAAAAAAGAGTAAATACCAGTGACCTGGATCTAAAAGCGATACTGGACTGACTGCTGCCATTGAAAATTTCATGAATATACAGGGTGGTAAGGTTACGGACCGACAAACTTCGGGAGGTGATAGTACACTGAAAAATAAAGAAAAAAAGCCCAGACAACAGGGGGGAAATTCCGAGGCGTTACGGAGCTACAGCCAGCCGAAAGCGTGGGAAAATGAACTTCAGAGCGGATTATTGTGAAGACGAGAAATCGGAGAGTAAGCTGTTGAGAGTAAATTAGAGGAAGTCACAAACGGGCTACCCAAAAATGCATATTGGAAAATCCTAGAAGCAGGGCGCAAGGGATTCCC
>JAGDQP010007266.1:0-68200 GCA_022664845.1 Lepisma saccharinum
TATATAAGGTAAATTTATGGGAAAAATGAAGGAAAATAAAGGAAAATAAGTTATAAGTTCCGTATTAGATCACACATCCGCTGCCTGCCTACATCACTAGATCATTAGATCACGCTGCCTGCCTACATACGCAACACCTACCACTTCTTAGAAATCATCCGTAAATTACCGCCTCTTCCTTCTGACACCGAGGCACAGGCGTAGGTACGAGAATGGCACCTTCTTATGCTAATCCGTTTATGGGCAAGCTCGAACATGATTTCCTGCAAACTCAGCCCTTGACCCACCTACTCTGGGTAAGATTCTTGGATGATATAATGATGCCGTGGACTCATGGTGAAACCAGTTTCAAGACATTCCTAGAACAACTGAACCAATTTTGTGTTGTCCAGTTCACATGGTCCATTTCTCACAAAAGAGTCCTATTCTTTGACGTGGACATCACTTTAGAAAACAACACCCGCACCATTTCTGTTCACATAAAACCAACCAACCATATGCAGTATTTACACTACTCAAGTTCCCATCCTTAGCACACCAAGAAAGCGATTCCTTTCTCCCTTGCCCTCAGAGGACAACGCCTGAATTCCACCACCTCTGCTGCTGAAACTTACAACCAATGCCTCCAGGAGGCTCTAGTCAACCGAGGCTACCCATCTAACCTAATACGCAAACAGATTTGCCGTACATCCTCACATAGTCAACCTACCGGCACTCAACCCACCGGCTCTAATCACACAGTTCCATACTAAACTAACCAAGGTCAAACAAATCCTACACTCTAATTTCCACATCCTCCAATCTGACCCAGACACAAGATCAGTACTCCCCACCAAACCGAGATTAGTTTTTATACATCCACCTAATCTTAGAAACATTTTGGCCCGTACGAATCCTTCCTCACCACCACCCCAAACTGACGTCCATGCATGCAAGAGACCCAGAGATCTGCTCCATTTTCATCACTTCTCCCACAGTCACTATCAATACTGCTAATGGCTGGTGGGCCCTAAATCTCAATGGTACATGCCACACCCCTAATGTTATATACACCCTAACTTGCAAGTTCTGTGATGCTTTTTATGTGGGGGAAACAGGTGGTGCTCTCCACATTCGTATTAACAACCATCGTTACTTCTGTACTATCAACAAACCAGATGCCCCAGTCTCCTTGCACACCGATTCCCACAATACCAATTTTTATCTATCTTTCCTGGTTACCATAATCCACATTTTACCCCCTACGACCAGCACCTCAACACGCCATCTGTGGGAGTATGTCTTTATTCACAGTTTAAACTCGAAAATGTATCCTGGCCTTGTGCTCTTACCGCCCATACAATTCATTTTATCTTTTTATCTTATATCCTGGCCTTAACTTTCAATAGCTCTAAAGTTCTGCATTTTCAACACGAAATCTACGCGCTATGGTAGTCAGTTGTTCTCCAAGGTTGATGCTTGGTCCGCTACGTATCGCCACTGTCTCCTCAATCTTGTACTTTGTGAACACGTGCAACTTCGCTCTCTTCCTCTACACTTGAAAATGTGGAACTATATGCACGAAATATAATAGTAACTTTTATATATGTGAAATGTATGTGATCTAATACGGAACTTATATGCCTTTATTTTCCTTCATATTTCTCATAAATTTACCTTAAATTGCCCTCTCGGCTTTCATTGTGCTAGTTATACTTACTTACTTACTTAATCGCTCCTCTTCTAGCTTGCAGTGTCGAGGGTCATCCAAACCTTTTGCCATCCTTTGCGGTCCATTGCTATTCTCTTTGCTTCCCTGCCTTCTAATCCATTCCTTTCCAGTATTGCTATCACTCCAGCTTCCCAGGTTTGTCGGGGTCGTCCTCGTGTTCGTTTTCCCGTAACTCGGGTCTCGTACGCCAACTTTGGTATTCTGTTTCTTTCCATTCTTTGTATGTGCCCAAACCATCGCAGTTGTCCTTTGTCTATTGTATTTTGTAGTTGTTCGACTTATTTCTAATGGTGTTGTTTCTTATTTTGTCACGTATTGTTTTGCCTTCAATTTTCCTGAGGAATTGCAATTCCATAGTTTGAATTTTTCCCTTGTGTTTTTGTGTCATTGTCCAAGTCTCGCTGCCGTAAGTAAGGATTGGGATGTAGGTTGACTTGTAGACTGCTAATTTAACCTTTTTTGATACCTCTTTTTTGTTTAAGAAATTTGTCTTTATGCTGTTGAAGAAGCGGCTTGCTGATGCTATCCTACTGTTTAGTTCCTTGTCTATTCTTCCATCCTTGTTGATAACAGAGCCTAAATATTTGAAATTGTCTACTTGCTCGAGGGCTGTTTGGCCTAATTTGATAGTATGTTTGACTTCCTTCTGGGAAATGACCATTGTTTTCGTTTTCGTGTAGCTGATAACCATGTTACTGTCCTTCAAATTCTTGTTCCAAATGTTTACGTTCTTCTGGAGTTCCTTCTCTGTGTTACCCATCACTACTAGATCGTCTGCAAACATGAGCTCGCTAATATGTACTGGGGACATTTTGTAGTAGCCAAGATGGTATTTTTTGGTGTTCTTTTTGCATTCCTTTGCTATTTCGTCCATCATAATAACGAAAAGCAGGGGGCTTAGAATACATCCCTGCTTGACCCCCGCGTTGGTAATGAAACTTTTTGAGGTATAGTTTGATGTTCTAACCACATTTCTACAGTTTATATACAAGCTCTTTATTGCCTCTAGTAGGCTAGTACTTACTTTTCTTTTAGCCAGTGTTTCCCACAGTTTTCTTCTATTTACTTTATCGAAGGCTTTTTCAAGATCTATAAACGCCAGGTGTAGTTCTTTGTTAAATTCAATTGTTTTTTCCGCTAGTTGCCTCAATGTAAAACATAAGTCGGTGGTGCTTCTGTTCGCTCGAAATCCACATTGTCCATCTTCCAGTGTTTGCTCTAGGTGATTCCTTAGCCTCATTTCCAAACTTCTGCTGTAAATTTTTCCCGGTACACTTAGGAGTGATATCCCTCTGTGGTTTGCACATTCTCTATTGTCTCCCTTTTTATATATTGGGATTATTATGGCTGTTTCCCAGTCGTGGGGAACTATCTTGTATCTCCATGATAGTTTAATTATGTTCAATAGCAGGTCCTCTCCTTTCCCACCCATATGTCTTAGCATTTCCGGATATATCGCGTCATATCCGGGCGCTTTGCCTAATTTCATCTTCTTCAGTGCTTTCTGTAGTTCTTCTCTTGTTATGTGTTCGTCCTGCTCAGCCGCAGTCCTTGTTCTGTTCCTTTCTGTTTCTTCTAGATTTCCTTCGAGCAGTTCGTTGTAGTATTATCGCCATCGCTTCAGAATCTTTTCTTGCTGTGTAATTATTACCCAATTCCGGTCTTTTACGAACTTGAGTGGGCATTCTTTCTCTTTCCTCATTTGCTTTAGTGTACGATAAAAGAGTTTCTGGTTCTCTTTATAATTTTCTTCTATTGTTGTGCCAAACTTTTCCCAAGATACTGTTCTGGCCTCTCGGATTATTTTCTTTACTTTGTTTCGTTGTTCCTTGTAGGTTACATAGTCATTCTGTGATCGTGAAGTTAAGTAAGCTCTCCATTTGCTCTTCTTTTCTTTCACCTCTTTCTTTATCTCCTCATTCCACCAAGGTGTTTTCTTGATTCTATCTCCAATTCTAATTCTGCCACAGACTTCTTCAGCGCTTTCGAGTATACCTTTCTTGAAAGTTCCCCACATTTCTTCTAGGTTCTCTTGGTCTACATTTCGCAGCTCTCTTGAGAGATTCAAGGGGGTCTTAAAATTTTCCTGGTTTTCCTGCTTCCTTAGTTCTGATATCTTTAGCCTGTATTGTGATTTTTGTTTCTTTTGTTCTTTTCTCCGCTTACCGTCTCCCCGTACTGGCTTCCGTGTTGTTTTGTTCGTGATTACCAGATAGTGGTCGCTCCCAATCTCCGGTCCCCCTTTTACTCTCGCGTCCGTGATGTATTTCCTTAGGCTTCTGCTTGTAATGATGTAGTCTATTATAGAGCGTTCTTCTCTTGAGGGTTCTTCTCTGGTGTACCTATGTATGTCTTTATGTGGGAATTGGGTGTTTATTATGATTAGATCATTGGCTGTACAGAAATCAATTAGTCTGTCCCCATTTGTATCTTTTACCTCTTCACCGTATTTTCCAACTGCATCTTTATTTTATTCTGTTTGTGGACCTACCCTTCCATTTATGTCTCCCATGATTATGATTTCGCCTCTTGCATCATCGACTGTCTTTTGTAAGCAGGAATAGAATTCTTCCTTCTACTGGGTCGTTCTCTTGTGGGCCGTAAGCTACTATTACAGTACATTCTGTTTGGTGTAGTTCTTTTTTTGGAAGGCTCATAATTCTTTCATTAACGTAGTTCCAGCAATTGATGTTTTCTGCAAATTTCTCTGTAATTATAAAACCTACTCCGGCTTTTGCTCTACATGTTATCGGTACTCCGGAGTTAAACAGAATTAGTCCCCCCGGCATCTTTTCACATCCCTTCCCTTTCTTTTTCGTTTCCGTGATACCTAAAATGTTGACGTTGACTCTCCCGAATTCCTGGGTTAGGTCATCCTCCTTTCCTGCTAATCCTCTTACATTCCATGTCGCTACGTTAGCCATATTCCTTTTAACATGCCATCTGTCACATCCAATTCCGTCCGGCTTTCTCTCCTTTTTGACTTTTAATCTGATTAAATTTCGGAAGTATAGGGGATTGGCCTATAGCATCCTAGCATGATGAAGGGGCTGCCTTCTCACTGCTCTCATGCTAGCAGGGAGATCTAAGGTGTCTTATCCCTGGCTTAGTGGTTTTTACAGGGTAGCGTGCCTCCCTACCCCAACCCTCCTCCTTTTCCATCCGGGCTTGGGACCGGCATTGGCGGAGTTGTGTGCTAGTTATATATATGCTAAAAGATCTACATGGTGTCACAAAATTATTATCCAGACTTCCTATGGAAATCACTTTTCTATTATGAAAGTTTTTTTTTCATAAGTTAACAAATGAGATTGTTCACTGTCAAACTTTTCAATAGTGGAAGGACTAGAACTTCAACCGATTGCGGCTGTTTCGCAGTATTACAGTACTGACTGTTTATGACTCGGTACAAAATAAACCATAACAAACATTTATTTGTGTATTGCAATGTTTATTCTCAAGGTATCTGGTTAATAAAATGAATTAAGGCGACAAGTTACCAAAGAAAATGACTTTTCGGAAAACACTGACAAAAAGGAAATGAATCTATTGGATTCCATCTTACCGGAATATTGTTTGTCCAAGTCAGTTTTTCTTCCTAATTGTTTACCGAGTTAACATTGTATTATTGTGATATAAAAATGAAGAACAATATTTAAGGAAGCATTAAAACACAAAAATGTCTGTATTATTTAAGTTGAACACAACAATAATTAAAAGAATAACTCAGAAAGCGAGGCTGACTGGAAGTATATAATTGGAACTAATTTGGATGACGATGATGATGCATATTCTGAATCTGAAGAGCTATTTACATCCAAGCTTTGCTCTGTTCAAACTGTTAAGGAACTGAACAGGAGATTCGTAGATAATGAAACGTTTTTAGAGGAATGATGGCCTTCGACTCTAAAAATTAATAATTTCTTAAGCTAAATATTATTAGATCTAGTGCATTACATTATTTCACGGATATAGAACATCTGTAAACAGAGTTAAAGTTATTGCCGACTCATGAAGAAATGAGTGGTGTGAAGGTAGAAACGATTTCAAATCTTGCTAAGCTGTTAGGATACAAAATAGCTCTTCAGAAAGTACAAGGTGATCAAAAATATCCTTGCCGTTTTTGACGTCGCATGAAAAGACGTGATGGTACAAATATAAGTGTTTCTTCAGGCGCTGGACATGTGATCGAGGTGGGAGTCGGGAAGATTGATCAAGACATTCGCTTTTTGCATTCACGTCAACAATAGCACTAGTAGTGGGGAAGATAAATGGAGGTATCGAAGCATCTCGTTCGGAATTGTCTCCTTTATGACTTTAATTTAAGGTGAGCTTATCCGCACACAAATCAAATCAGGAAATACATCAAGTCTTTGGGGATAATTCTGTGAATTAACGCATCGCAGGCATTGGTTTCAGAACTTAGGGTGGGGAAATTTGCCTGGATGACGAGGCCGTGAAGGTAGCCATAGAGCAGGGCAGCAGCCAAGCCAAGTGTGTGGTGAGCCTGTCCAACACTTCCAATTTCCTGATGAAACAGTCAGATTTCACCTGTACCGCATATGGAAGGCGTACAAGTTGAGCAAGTTGTACCACACACACTATTGGAAGCCAACAAGGACCAACAAGCGAAAGCCTGTTTGTCCTTGCTTTCTCGGCACCGTAACACACTCATTCAATCGAGTGCTCACCAGTGACAAAAGGTGGGGCCTGTATCAGACTCCAAAGCATCCCAGATATTCGTTGTCACCGCGGGGCCCTGTGGTTCACACCACAAGGCCACCTGTACACCCACCGAAGATCATGCTCTGATCTGGTCGACTATAGTCGCCAAGCGGTGCACGACGAGCTGCTACCACCGTGTTAACATTGCACTTTCAGCAGTTGGAACGTGTGCAACAGGCGCTGTAGCAGACGGAGCCAGCATTGGTGAATCGCAAATGTGTACTCTTACTGGCTAACAATGCCAGGCCGCATGTGGCGCGGGTGGCCAGGGATACCATACAGCGACTTGACTAGGAGACACTGTACCATCCACCGCACTGCTTGGACCTTGCGCAAATATATTGTCACCTCTTCCATTCCCTGGACCTCTTCCATTCCTTCGTAGAAAACCCTCCGTCAATGAGGCAGACTTGCGGCAGGCACTCATAGTCTTCTTTGCGTCTACACAGTTTACCACATGAATATTGCGTAGCTGCAGGACTATTAACAAAAGGTGAGGCCTAACGGTAAGCGACATTTTCTGTATACTTTTCCCCAAAACGGCAAGAACTGTATTGGTTACCTTTTATATAAGTTGTTAGTCCACATATCATTGACCATTCCTGTGTCTAGAATGCATTTTCTGAGCGATACTTTTCACGTCACGGTTGGATAAAGAATTGGTTAAAAAGTAAGGTAATGGATTAAGGTTTGACTGATTTAGAGCAGCTTCAAATGGTGAGAAATAACCAGAAATTTAGATTTAGACATACTTGTGCGGACTTTCGATGAAGTTCAGGGAAATCATAGGATTATTCATCACTGACTGAGTGAGTAGGTCTACTACATGATCTTTACGCATTAAATCTCGACTAACAACAATTGTTTAACCCTGTATCCGAATCCAATGGTGCACCGTCCGGTGTACTATTTGCAACGTCCCGTTGTCCGATTTCGAACGATAGATGTCACTACTGTAGTAACAGCTGAATACCTAATGGACGCAAGATATATGTATGAATGTTGAAGAAATAAGATATATGTATTCCGAAGAAATAAGAATTGAATTTAAATGGATTCTCAGTTAAGACTTTTTGGCAAGTGTGGCTCAGGCCGAAGAAAGTAAAAGGTTAAAAATATAAAGTTATCAACAAATTATTATAAACATATTACAATCGCTGACTACATGCAAATTTTGAGAAAACAATTTAAAATTTCTTCGAAGCATGATCTCTGAAATATACCGCATCTTGTTGGATTTCTACAAAGGCAAATAGGGGAAGGGTTGTAAGTAGAATTTTTCAGGGCCTAAATTGAGTTTTTAACAGTAAAAATTTTATAGTGGTAATAAAAATTTGAATGACCCCGACCCCTATTGCAGTATGGGAAATGGCAGAACCCTATGTGGCATGTCAAATCAAGCCGACCCGCCGTAGCTCAATGGTAGAGCGTTGGTGTAACATTCGGGAGGTCATGGGTTCGATCCCAGCCGGCAAACAACCTGACAGATTTTTTCCAGGTTTTTTCTGTCACACCAGGCAAATACCGGGATGGCATCTTCAACATAAGCCCTGGCCAACACCTTCCCGAATCCTGGTGTGAATCTTAGATACCTAAAGGCGATCAAATAAAATTCGATTCAAATTTCAAATCAAAGCACTTTTGTTGCTGAGGTTTGTAAAATCTTAATGTTTTAAAATACAAAAAGGAAATTCATTATGGAAACCTGAACATAGAAGCTTAAGTCTTGAAGGTAGAGATTCTAGGACAGCAACTAAAACAGGTAACTGCATGCGGATGTCCAGGTTCGATACCGACGGCCGAGCATCGTACCTGAGGTTTTCCTGTGTTATATTGTCAAACAAGGCAAAATAGTCGGATAATGTCCCAAATTAAACTTCCTCGCTTATCCCTATCGATGTCTGAAAGGCCCTAAATAAATTTACATTAATAAGGTAGCAGGTCATGGGAAGTTAGCAGCTGCGTAGATAACTGCTAAGCTAAAATTATCTCGTGAGACAACTATTCCAAATTTAATAAACATATCTCTTGACTTTTTTGCTAAGAGATATGATAGCTGGCCGCTCCGATACAATACTGTATTCAGGTTAGATTAAAAAAATCATGTTTTTTTTTATTCCCATCTGCGCCCTTGTACTTGAAAAAAAATCTTAATGAGACCATAGGGTGGACCATTTATCGTAACTCCTGACACTTTTTACTCAATTTCATAGTTTCCTTTCTGTTGTTCAGATTTCTCACGTTAGAGTAACAAGTATATTCAAGCTAGTTTTCATAAATCTAGATTACGCTAGATTAGGTAAAATTTGATTGAAGCGTGCTTATCCTAAAGTGAATTTGTTCCTGTGACAAAACAACGTGAGTGGAATTAATTTTCAGAATGTACTCGATGAGATTCTATTTGCTATTTTCAACGTTAACTGATCAAATTTAACGTAACTTGGAGAGAAGGTGACAAGCTGTGCACTAGCGAATCATCCATTTAGTCCCAAACCACGTACTTTCTTCCTCTTATGTGCTTATATGTTATTCTTGGCATGAGGTTTAGGTTAAATCGTTATTTTATGGACGCGGCTTTCTACCGTGTGGAAAATTCAATAATACCGTTTACACATTAGGTACGACAACGCTAAGCTCGTAATGCAACCTTCACATAACGAGAGACATTTGTTCAGGGCTGTACTCCATTATAATCACTTCACGACCCTTATATTCGTAACTTTTTCATGCAAATTCATATGTTTTCCAGTTTCTGGCTTGAGATTCAATACACTACGTTAAAACAAGGTTAGGTTAGATTGCATTGAATACGGAAAAGTTAAGAGTACACGGGCCCTGAAGTGATTACAATAGAACAGCTCCGTGATAGGTTACATTACTTGGTCCACACTATACATCACATTGCACTATTTTAATTCTTATATAAGAAGTTACACATGGGTAATAAACAAAGATTAAGTTCCTTGTGTAAAGGATAAATGCATCCTATTATTTACGGTAAACTTTACTTTTGGGTCCCCAGGTTCCGCCAGTTATTGAGACATATGTACGCTGTCTACTATTGATAATTCAAACAGAAGTAAAAACCTAGGGACAATCAGCAATCCAAAAAGTATTACCAAAAGCCATGTGTAATTATTATTTCGTTAAATATAATTAAGTATAATCTAATTCAAACATATAACAATTTACCGAACCACATAAAAGATATAAGATCAGAAATTAGATTTAATAAAATGGTAAAGAATTTTTTCTGGAACATGTATAAAAGTCAGCTTAACTAACTTCCTTGACATTCTGGTGAGGAATTTAATATACAAAATTTATGTAAATTTTAGGTCTTTTCTTTATCAATACGTATATTGCACCTTAGTGTGAGCTAGTGGTGTTGGGGTCGATTTTATATTAAATTTTATTGTAATATTATGTAAAGAAAAAGAATTATGTAAATAAATAAATACGTATTCGACATTATGTACAAATTACAAAGATAACAGCATGCGGAGCTATATAAATGGGTGCTATGAATGACACGTCTTTTGCTAGAAAATCAAGGACTGTCAAAAGAGCAAAGGTGGGCTTAAAGAAAAGTCCTGAAATATTTTTTTACTACACGCGATGCACATTGCCTTTAACACTCCACCGTACTTTCCACTTTCACTTTCATTTCACACTTCAGTGATTCGAAGCTTCGTTTTATTTTGCGTTTCAACTCTTCTACACATATTGTCAACATTATATTTATCCCGTAGATTTTACACTTTTGGGGCCCCAAAAGTAAAATTTATCCATTATTTCTAAAACTCTTTGAAATGTATAGCGCAGGCCACAAATAGCCGCAAGTTGTAGCAACTGGTTTTCACAAAGGATTGCATTTCTCAACGTAAATTCATCAAACTGTCATTAATATAATTAAGCTCCTAGTCAGCAGTCTATTCGATAACAGAAAGCTTCCTACAACTAAATATATATTTTTTTTCCAGATAGTATAGAACTGCATGCAACACATAGCACAGATTGCACTTTTGTTTGAATACTTAATTTTCACTCCAATATTGACAAGATGCGACTCGCGTTTACTTGCTACAGTTTAATATTTACATTACGACTAGGAATGGGCATAATTGATTAAAGTAAAAAAAGAAAAAAGAAAGAAATCTAGCAACAACAACAACACACACACACACACACAGACACACACATATTTAATATGTCTCCAAATCAACAAATTTTATTTCTTATTGTCCAAATATGGCTTCTAGCCACACAAACGGTGGATACGTTACACCAAGCATGCACTAGTTGTGCCGTCGATACACACCCTTCATTACGCCCTACGCCGCTCAATTCGGATAGTAACAACGGCGCATCAGACGGTACAATGGCACAATCAAAGGTTCAAGATCGTGGATTCGGATAGAGGGTAAGGCTGAATCCAAGCGGGAATTCCACCTTTTTCGTTTTACTTCAAATATTCAAAATTCAGTGCAAGTAAACAAACTTTAACTTTCACGTACCAAAGTTCGTTTCATACTTGAATACAATTAGTTTTAAAGAAATGCTAGTAGTAACCTCAGGATTCCGCCAAACAAAAACAAAACAAAACAAAACAAAAAAAAAACATACCTTCCCTGTGGCCCCACAATTTTTTGTCTGGCGACGCCCATGAAAAGAACTTGTAAGGAATCTGTTTGGATGTGTAGCACTCTGGCTAACGCTGGTTACAGCATAGGAAAGCCCCGCTTTTAAATATTGCCTAATTCCTTTACGTAAATTGGTTTACAACAACTGAATGATTCGGCTGAATAACCAACACAAACCATGGATCTTCATATATGTTTTTTAATAAAATTATGCAACATTGCAGATATTTTAAATGCTGCTTTATACTATCAATAAGGAAGGGTAAATAAAGTTTAGTTATGATGAAAAGAGTTTTGTAATATCGATTAAACAGTATGTATCGTTTCAATCTATTACATAATTGAATGTCTTTAGATGTTAAAAGTTTACCTAATTTTGTGTTGTGGAAATTCCCAATAACATTAGCCATTCATTGGCTTTCACAATTAACGTACAATTTTAAGTATCTATCCAAGGTAAATATTAATAATTTAAAAAGAGACATATTACTGCACGGAGAACAAAATTATATACTATAATAATTACGTACCTTGAATATTAATTGTAGTCGTTCTCAACAGAAAACCATTAACTTTATGGAAGCGTCTTTCGCTATCTCCATGATAGCTTCCTCAGTATAAAACAACAATTCTATATGTAATGAGTTTTTTCTATTTTTTTGGATGTGTTTGTGTAATTAACGGACATAACTAAAGTATAAAAGAATCAAGAGTATGTTGAAAGAAGAGAAAATTTTGTTATATTTATCTGTTACCTTTTCTCGGAGATACCTCTTCAACTGTGTTCCAAGTATTTCCAGGTTATAAAGTAATGAGCTGTAAGTGACTTGGATATTTGTACATAAATCGAAATGTTGATCAACATATTTACAACTTTCAGTATACCATTCCAATTTAGTATATATAAATCAACCTGGAACATGGCCCATGTGTATGTTAAATAAATAAATAAATATCCACGCACTTGTTGACCAACTTGTTTACAAATTTGAGTCCACGCACAAGTCGATCAACATGTTTACAGTTTTCAGTAATATTCAATATACTTCTGGTTCAATACTTTATGACCTGACAACAGATGGAAAACGGTTCAAGACATGTCTTCTAGAAGAGGTTACAGATCAACATTACAATTTTTTTACTTTCTTCAACATATTGCTTCTCCTTTCGCACTTTAGTTAGATACGTATATTACATAAAAAACATCGAAAAAATTACATATGAAATTTTTGGTTTGTGCTGAGGAAGCTATCAGGAAGATAGCGAAAGATACTTTCACAAAATTAAATGTTTTCCGTTGAGAACAACTACAATTTATATTCGAGCTACGATTTGTTAATAACTTAACTTACTTTTTAATAATGCACCAGCAGAAGAAGCAAACTAGAATATAACCCTTTTATTTATCTAAAGAACCTTACGTAATATATTTCTTAAGCAGGCGATTTTGTTCACTGAATCATGATTCCTCTGTTGTGAACCTACTAACTCATTTTTCTTTTTATTCACCAACAAATAAGCATGGCTCATGCTGTATTGATCAAATACACTGCATTAGAAACACTACTTAGTTACGGTATTATACTATGCAATCTTCCTACATCGAATTGCTACATCCTCAATCTGAGGTACTGCAAAAGTTGTGCAAATTAAGTCAAGAGAAGAATTTTACGTTTAATATTCATGAATGATACTTGTATTTAGGTTGCAAAATCCTGTAAAATACAAGTTTGAGATTTTAAGTTATTTTATAAAGATTAAACATAAATTTTTAGATACCGCAATATATATATTTTAATTTCCGATAATTGGAATTTTTTTTTATCATATATCTAATATTTACCCTATAGTTCTAGAATTACCTTTTGAACAGGTTTGAAGAACCTTATAAAGCATCATAAAAGAACAATTTAAATAATGCAGATAGAAAATCCACTGATGCAGATAATCCACTGAAAATTCCAAACTCCATGATGATATACACATTTGTAGCTTAGAAATGAAGTAAGGTTGATCACTTATCCTATACTAAATTTTAATAAACAATACGTTAACGTTGTTCGGCATGATATACAAACAAAGTTCATCTCAGTGTTATTACAACTAAATTCTTATGTAAATACATAGTAATAACCTTAGTACTTCAGTAGACTTTATTTTTACATATATATTTATCTGAAATTTTTGTCACAAAATAACTCGGATAGCAAATAATAACTTTCGGTACAAAGTAAATGAAACTACTTGTTATATGCAGAAAATGAACTTACGTTTAATGAATATAGACACATGGAGGACATCTGTATCTGAAACAAAATTCATCTTTTAATCCTGTCATCAGCAATTTCGATACTTCAATACTCGAAGCTTTTCGGTCCTTAACCTAGGAGCTTCTTCATGCGCACAAAGATTTTTTTTTTTAAAGTGGGTGTGTTAATTATGTTATTACCCTGTTTATGTACTTATAAGTATATGTAAGTAAAAGAAAAGAAGTGAAATTCGTTTACACTAAAGTATTTACAGTATCTCACTACCACATCACATATAAACACCCCAGATAGGACAGTAAAGTTACAGCAAGTTTGCAACACCTTCGAGATATCAAGTCTATAAGTTTGCATCAAGTTTGACATTGTAAGTCTGCAGATTTGCTACAAGCTGGCAGCAAAGCTATTAGCTGTCGTGTGACAAATCTGCTACAAACCTGCCACGTCCAACTTGCTACAAACTTGTCAAAGCGTTGCTGGACCAACATCAAGCCTGTGGCAGAAAAGTCTCGATGAAAGATTACTAACAATGGTTGCCGTCTATTGGTTCGGTCTTCGTCCATTGTTTTCTTCTCTATATAGTAATTATTTTGTAAATATTTCATCTGTCTGCAGTGGGATTCGAACCTAGAAGCTTCCAATTTGTTTGTTGTCCGTCCCGTCACTGTAATCATTACGTTATGGAGACATTTTCTGAGTACATTACATTTTACTATTCCTTTTATGTTACGAAGACTTCTGAAGTAAAGTCATGCACAGAGGCTTGAATTTGAGATTGGGCATGGCTTGAGCCTTAGATGCATAAAACCATAAATAAATTTAAAAAAATCTATTCGAAACTGGGATGGCTGATTGACCTTGTGCTAGCGCTATGGAGACTGCTTCGTTGATTTTTTGTTGATCCGAGTCACCTAAGGAAAATCATAATGATTTGTAATTAATTGCACGTATCAATACCATAATGCGTTTTTAGTGTTTGCATTACGTGTAATAATAATAATAATAAACATTAACCTGAATTGTCTAACTTATATATTCTCTTGAAGCGCATAAAATTTTGAAAATTGTGTAAAATGTTTTAAAATACAAAAGGAAGGAAAGGGGAGCAAATATTTATTAGTATAAACAAAAAGAAGTAAAGTACTTAAAAAAAAAAGAAAGTCTTTACTTTGCCGAATATCGAACCGTGGCTGACTAGTTAGGAATCCAACATTCTACCATTATTTTAAGCCGAGAGATAATTACAATCAATTTGGTAACGTAATTTAGCTAAGCAGAACACTACCATATGTCATGAATGATTTGCTAGGGGACCCACTCTACATAATATGAGCTTAATTATTTTTACACCCAGCAGAATCCAATCGAAAGACTCGCTTTTCCTCTGCTGACGAGAGATCTTAAGCTTAAACAATGCCGGAGCGTATGTATAAAATTGAGTATTATATATCATGAAGTGCAAAACTCAACATGTTCTTTAGCAGATTTTTGGAGCGATGACATATGATTCGACAATTCTCAAACTTGCTGCTAATTTCTTGTAGCATGTTCGTCATCGCCAATTTTGCCGCAAGTCTGCAACACACTTGATGGCGACAAGGAATAATCAAGGCTAGTGCAAACGTGACATAAAGTTGTGTGTTGGGACAGAAATATTTTATTTACAATAATTGTTTTCTGAAATGTGACTAGAACGTTAGAGTGAACAATGTTGTCTGAATAAGTTGGTGAAATATGTTGATTGAAATGTGCATGAACTTCAGAAATATATGCCATATTGTAAATGAATATACGTACTGTAATAAAATTATTGAGCTTACTTTGTATGTTTAATTATAAATCTAAAATAAGTGGTGTGTCTTAAGTGAAGGAGTAGTAGTATATGAAATTTTATTTTTTACGTATAAGCATTTGTTCAACAAAGGAGATCCAAATTTTATGTATAGTTCCCTGGTCAGGCTTTAATTTCGGACATTTTAGAATTATGAAACAAGACTCCAAAACGGTCCTTTCTATGTTACTGATGGTAGTGAGTTATTCTGAAAGAGGCACTTTGATGCTGATCTAACCTCAAGTGTTTGGAAAAGCCAGATACAAGACTTTCGGTGCTGACTTTCCTTTCAAGTTCGCTAATTCGTACTGGCTATCAACGTTTGGTCATACCGGTATATTTCTTCACTCACCTAGCATATAATTCACAGACGCCTGATTTTTGCTTATTATCTGTGAAGTAACTTTTGCAAACATTCAACAGAGCTGAACTTCAAAATAGAGATGATTCTACGTACGTTTGAATCCCCTTCTTCCTTCAAATTAGACAACAATTAAAACGTATTCAATCAGAATTGCGTAACTTCAGTATGGTATTCACAAAAATTACTTGAAATATCATACACGAGTAACTCACAGATTATAGAAAAATCAGGAATCTAAGAATTTATGTGTTAGCTAGGTTAAATTAAAAAAAAAAACACACACTTTCTTTCTTTCTCCAACTTTTCTATTTTCTATCTCTTCTGCTTTGACGTTGTAGCTCCAGTCAATGGCTTAAGAATAATACCGAAACGCTGCGCAATAATTTATTGGAAAAATCATAGAGTTCATGTAAGTAATCATATCACACAAAGTAAGTTGATTAATTTTATTACAGTACGTATATTTAGTCTCAATATTGCACATATTTCTGAATATCATGCACATTTCGATCAAAACGTAATACTTAATTTAATTGTCTACGAGTTTTACAGAAAACATCGTGGAAGCTATTTTGATAATATCACCATATCACAAATTAAAAATAAGTTAATTAAATAATCGTAAGTGTAACATAAATTGAAACTTTAAATAAAATTATTTTGTAGGTCTGAAGAAACCATGCAAAGGATAGTGAACAGGTATCTTCCAAGGAAAACAGTTCTAACTGTATCTAGGAGATTGAGTTCAATCATGAGCTCTGACAGAGTTCTTGTTATTGAAGGAGGAAGAATGGCGGTAAGTTCGAACTATAACGGTTAAAGTTTCAGAAGATTTGTATTATGATTTTCTTCTTTCAACTTAAACAAGATACGATATTCCATGAGTAGCACCCTGTAACTTTTCTGTACCTGTTAAACTTATAATTTTACACTAACTACATTACTGAATAGTTCTGAACTTTCTTATAACAAGTGCGAGAAATTTTTCTCATAATTTTCCTAATTTACTTTTCCTTAACATGGAAATAGCCGGGTTCGAGTTACTGGTCTCCCACCAGGCGCCTCCCCAGGTGGCGGATAGGGGAATGCCGACCAGATATGGTGGGTACCGGAAATATTCCGGGGCGGACCAAAACCAGTACTGCTGCCTTGCAGTTAGTAGAGGGATCTACAAAGGCTAGGGGAAGATAAACCCCGAACAGAAATATCATGATGAGGGGAAGCAGCATCACCATTACCACTCTGAGCCTGAAGATGAATGACATCGGCAAGGCTCAGAGATGGACAGAGGATGACATCTTGAATGTCTACCTTTACTGCGAGGCCGTAGAGCTGACAACTCTACACCGCTAAAACATGTCAAGAAATAGTAACAGATTGTTCATGGATTCTTCTGGGGTAAAATATTCCGAAGGTAAACTAGTCCCTCATTCGGATCTCCGGGCTGGGACTGCTTCAGGGGGCTCCAAGAAGAGGATTAAGAAAGACCTTAAAATAGGAAAGTGGAACGTACGAACATTATACGAAATGGGCACTTTTAAGGTGGCGGTACGCGAGACCGAGAAGTACGAGCTATACATATTAGCGATATAAGAAGTTCAGTGGGAGGGGCAATATAGCATCCCACAGGACAAGTACACTTTGTACTACGGGGGAACACAGTCTCACGACTTCGGAACAGGATTCCTCATTAAGAACAGTATCCTTCAGGCGGTTCAGAATATAGAGTTCGTTAACGAAAGACTATCGTACGTTACGATACGTACTCGATGGGGCAACACGGTTTTATTAAACGTCTATGCTCCGACCGAGGTGGCTACTGATAACGATAAAGATGTATTCTACGATAAGTTAGAAAGGTTGTTTGACCGATTACCGACGTATAATTCGAAAATTGTGTTGGGTGATTTAAATGCAAAAGTAGGGAGGGAAGAAAAATATAGACCTACTATAGGCAAATACAGCCTTCACGAAAAGACCAACAACAATGGAGAAAGACTGATAACCTTCGCGATTTCGAAAAACCTAGTGGTAAAGAGCACGTACTTTGAACACAAAGACATACACAAATACACATGGGTATCTCCGGACTGCAAAACTCAACCAGATCGATCACGTATTAGTAGACAGAAGAAGACACACCAACATAATGGATGTTAGGTTGTACAGAGGAGCGGAATGTGACACCGACCATCAATTAGTGATCACAAAGGTAAGGGAAAAGTTATGCATCGCGAACAGAGAAAGCAAAGGGTCAAAACAACTGAAATTCGAAGCTAAACGATTAAATAATCCGAGCATAAAAGCAGATTACCAAGTCGAACTCTCAAATAGGTTCTAAATCCTAGCCGACTCGAGTAATAATAATGATGATATTAATAATGAAATTGATGTAAGTAAGATGTGGGAGGCAATTCGTGAAACAATTAAGAGCGCAGTGAAGGAACGTGTAGGTGAGAAGAAACAACAGAAAAACAAACCTTGGTTTGATGAAGAATGCTTTAAGCTTCATGATGAACGAAAACAAGCAAAGCAACGATGGTTAAGTAATAAAAGCGAACCAAATACCAACCACTACAGTAACGCGAAACGAAATGCCACACTCGTGTTCAAAAACAAAAAGCATATTCAATATTTCTTATGGAGTATTATTTGCAATAAATGCTTAATCCTAAGACAAGTTTCAAATCTAGCACGGCCACTATACTTTTCATCTTAATAAGTATTGGCTACTATCAGTTTAAGTTATTTTTTCACCCTATTATGAAGTATCATAAATAACTATGCACGCATTAAGACTAAACTTCAGTGACCGATTAGTTTCACTTGATACGTTCATTTATGACTGGGATGAAATCTAAAGTTCACCCGTTCTAATTCTAGTTTCATATAGAGAACGCTCAATAAAATACATAGTTTCCAAATACTAATTCACGTGTTTGATTCGTACCTAATTTCTCATTAAACTTGCTTGTACAATAAAGAACAACAATGCTTGATCAAACTTATTTATATTCTTGAGAATGTTACCTATTTTCTAAATTTAGCATAACTTCTTAGATCATTCAACCATGGGGCATTTTTGCCTTCATTTTGAATGCTAATGAAGTTATCCTCCAATGTAAAGTACGTATTGTCTATTTTGTACAAGTTAAGCTAAGTATTTACTCGTCATAGTATCAAAGATCCAACGAAGATAATCTAACATCAAGAAGAAAACAAATCAAGATAAAGTATTTCACAGAATACCGTAAAGTCCTTTCGTAGTCATCGAATGCTGACAATTCAAAGATTTTCTAAAGTACATCTGTTAAAATATTTCATAGTTGTTGCTGTAACTCATATTTCATTTCTAACAGGTATACGATTCTTAACCTAACTGCATGAAGACGAGTCGGCAGACTTGTACCGCTTATTATCAAAAGAACCCACATCATAATCAAAGATTTGTTTAAGAAACTAGTATACATAAGTAAACTTAAAGTATACTATGAATGTGTCAAAATGTTTGTCTGATCCAACTTGATATTAATGGAAAATCTTTTACTACTGTTAATGGAAGGCGTTTAATGTTATGATTCCTGGAAATATATTCTGACGGGTGGCAATTTTGTTCTGTTGCTCGACTGTTCCAGAAGCGTGAAGTAGTAATACTTAATAAAATCACGCTACAATCTAAGCAACAAGACAATCAAACTCAAATCACCACTTGTTTAATGATAGTACATGCACTCATATATTTCTTCTCTTCATTGTTAGAGAATAAGCTACTAGTATAGAAAGCTTAATGTTCCAGTTGTGTAATGAAATATCTTTTAAATTAAGTTGTAAAGTAAATTAGTAAGGGCGATAAACTCCTAATGACATATTATACAGTTGATTGTTAAAATTTATTAATTGTTAAATTCTACATTGAATCTTCGTCTGACAAGTGACTAGAAACGCAAGGAAGAGAAGAAGACAGGACAGGTCAAAGTAGAAAAGGTTATAACTACTCACAACTAAAGATGTATTGTATACGGTAATTGGGACAATGAAAACGTAATTAAAGATTTAACCGTAAACCAATTACATCTCTTATAAACTAAAATGCTTGTAAACAGTAGCGAATTCTCGAAATAGACAGGGCAGACAGTGTCTTCCCATTTGTTTTATAAATCAATTGCTTTTGTATTCACTGCTAATAAGCTTTAATCTGATTTTTACTTTCACCACCAAAATATAAGCTATTTATTCCCATTTGTAACATGCAGGTTATAATGTTAAAAATAAGTGGAAAAAAGTATTTAAAACATGCTATCTTCTACAACATTCAAAAGTACTATAAACGCTTCTATTAGCTCCAAATGGCTGCTTGCTTTCGATCACCTTACACTCTATAGCAACCTACATTAGCAGTAGACGACAGAGGTGACTGAGAAATTCAAGCAGGCCAGGAAGACAGTCCTCAATGTGTATTGATTCAGTAGTCTTCAGTAGCTTGGCACGTGACTCGCGCTCACGGCCGTATTGGTTACATTCAAGGACGTTAAAGAGCTTCGCTTGCTGTGGCACGTTGGTCACACGCTATGATAGAAGACACACCTATCCTCATATAGCACAGGCATGAGCTATTCGCGGGCAGTGAAATAAAACGTTGTACAAAAGCGTATTGTTGTTCAACACGGGGACTGAATAGAAATTAAAAATAATAATAAAATATTTATTGCTGTAGACATTTTTTTGAGTGCTGGGTTATCGGAAACAATATAGAGAACATTTATTCTATTTTCTGAAAAAAAAAAAGTAAAAAGAAATACAGAGGATGGAAAACTTCGTTCCCAAAATCCCCTTACTTGTGACTTATAGGTGGAAAGCGGATTGATTCTTGCTGAGGGACTCTTGCATTTTGTGTAGCTAATTTGGAAATCTTGTAACAAACAAGTAAAGTACCCGAAGTGAGGACTCGAGTTGCTCATCAAGTGATACCTTAAACTGAAGCTAGTGACGAGTATAATACACCTGTGAAATCCTAGCTGCAGAGCTCCAGTAATAAAAAGGTTATCGCGGGTCAAAGTTCAAATAGAAAGCGAATTTAGCTGCTTGTGATGTCCATGTTTTGCTGATTATCCCGATGGTAAGACGTCGTAAGTTGCTCCCAATTAATGTAATGTGTAGAATGATATCCCTCTCTCTGCCTGATATCCCGCTTTCTTTTATTCGCGTATGAATGTCCTTGAGCGTGTTTGCTCCTGTTATTGATGTCAATAAAAGTTCTTTTTTCTTTCGTTCCAGAAAATGGAAGCAGGTGCTATCGTTCATGCTCTGTATGAGAAATATGGATTTGTTAATAGGAGAATGAATAGGTATGAAGATTCGTTGTACAAACAAATAGTGGAGTTACGTGAGGACAAGATGGAAATCATAGAAGAAGTTAGAACTCTTGGATTTGCTGGTGACAGTGATGAAAGCGATGATGGAGACTACGGTGATGACGTCTTTGATGAGGAAATGCCAAGTACATCGCAAGGTTCTCAAACACATCAAGAGTCTCCGACACCTGTAGCTTCTTCAGGTGAAGAATATCAGCCTTCGCCAAAAAAACAAAAACGCATCTTGGACGATGATTATAAAGAAGCAGCTTACATGTTTTGGACACACAATGAGAACCCGGAAAAGAAACGAAGGAAATTTTCATCTATCAAGTCACAGTATAGATTAATTCAATCGAAAAACATCCTTTTTGAATATGAGAAAAAAAGGCGAAAACCCAGTTGTAAGAAACTTAATGCAGCAGTTCACGATAAATTCAAAGAAATGGTCGAGAGATGTGCAATTATACACGACAGGACTCTTCGCTTTTGGGCTCTTCAGATAAGTAAAGAGATAGATCCGGATAATACTCTACAATTCAAGGCATCTCGTCACTGGCTGTCTAATTTTAATAAGAGAAACAATATCGTCAGTCGTTCTATCACGCATAGGGTTAGCAAAACGTGGAAATCAAAAGAGGCTGAATTAAATCACTTATCTACGAACATTTATTACGTCCATGAAAGAACTTATGTTACTAGAAGACCTGAATCCTCGTCAAGTATTAATGCTGATCAAAGTCGATTTGACAAGGAACTCCATGCATATAGGACTCATAGGACTAAAGGTACGGTGGTTGTAAGAGGTGCATTTGGATCAGTCAGTGCTACTACTCATTCATATATGATCATGCCGGTTATTTCCATGGATGGTGAAATATTGCGTCCGATGTACGTTCTTGTATCCGAGTCCAGTGGTCAATTTCCAGGAAATAAGCAAAAAGATCCCGATAACATAGTGTCCCATCCAGGAAAGATTGCAAACATGAAAAAAAGTGATTTAAAAGAGTTTTATTCTGTATTCTGGAATAGCCTGCCTGCCGATCGTGATAAAGTCTTGCTTTTGCTGGATTCATGGAGTGCAAATAAGGATGATAATGTATCAAATGAATTATGATCTAATCATATAACACTGTTCAAATGTTTAATTCCTGGTGGTTGCACTAGTTTCATCCAACCACTTGATATTTACTTCGTCCGTCCATATAAATCATTTATCAGGTTCATTACTGACACAGTTATCGCTTCCTCGGAAATTAATCTCTGGCATCGGGATAACATTTTACGAATGCAGTCCTTCACTCTCTTCCAATTCAGCGCCTCACGATTTCGCAACATGATCAGGTTTGCGTTTTACAAAAGCGGCTACTTGGATGAGGAGCCCGAGCCCTGGATTTTTCCATTGGATTATTGTTTTGATTCTAATATACGTGACGAGTGTTACAAGACCTCATGTGAGAACATCTCTTTTGTCAAGTGTGCTCATTGTGAGCAAAGTATCTGCTTACCACACGCCTTCATTGACGACTTACATATTGATTGTATCAATGTGTAGTACTTTGTACGTGCCTCTTTCCTTGAAATGAATCGCATTTCAATTCAAACCCATGTCCTTCTGACTTTTGTTGTGACTTGTTTCAATACAATTCGCTTTCTCTTTGAACTTTGACCTGACATAACCTTTTTATTTCTGGAGCTCTGCAGCCAGGATTTCATAGGTGTGCTATACTCGTCACTAGCTTCAATTTAAGGTATCACTTGATGAGCAACTCGAGTCCTCACTTCGGGTACTTTACTTGTAAGTCTAGGATAATTTATATCTTTAAATGTTTTGGAAACTTAATTTAGCAAATAAAAATTATAACTTTCATTTTGTTGATGAAGGATTTTGCCATGCCACTTCCTTCCGTAGCTACAAAATCACAAGCGTTTACCACTGGTAAAATAGGCTCTCAGCCATTCTTTTGAGTTGACTTACTTTTAGATCACTTCAAGATAATTATATTTCTAAGAAGGAAAAAAAAAAGAGAATTTAAGACTCCGTTATACAGCCAACTAAGGTAGGTTTGCGTAATTTTCTTAAATAATTTTCGTTGAAATCAAGAAGTAAAACAAAAATCGAGCCACTTTTATGCAATGAAAGATTACTGAATTTAAACTGTTGGGCTAAATTGTCTTGAACTGGCTGCCGCTGCAAAATGAACATTAACATCTACAGAAGTGAACATAAAATTCTGGCACGAATCAAATTGTTCGAGATATCCTTTACGCGTAGTAGGGACCGTGATTACAGAGAGAAACTGATGACATTATTGAGATGAAAGTGGGAGTTGGGAATTTTCGAACTTTCCATTCCACACTTTTTTTTACTTGCTATTTCCGTGGAGGAATGAAATTCCTATCGAAGGCTCCATCCAGGCATTTGCTTGGTTGTGTAGATGAGACTCAAACTCACACCCGCTCTCCAGCGTTTCTCGAAGTCCGCGATGTGATTATTTGACTACAAGGGGTGGGTGTATGCTTTAAATTTATCCGCCAGAAGTTAACTGAGTTAAGCAAGTTGCACAGTTCGTAGAAACATATTTGCCAATTTTGTTTTTCAACATTATGCTATATTTTTAGGGAAAAAAATATAGTTACTATTTTCTTTTACTTTTGATTTCCGTAAAGTTTTTTTTTTTTTACATTGTCTACCCACTTGTTTATGCCACGCTTCGCCACTTCTTGTAAATTTCCATTGTACTAAATATTACGTAGTGATATTGCTGACCTTAAAGAACTCAAACAATTTGATTGAAAATAAAAAGTTTTCTTTCAACATCTTCTTTATTGTAGAAATCGGTTAATACACAAATTACGCCTAATCACTAAATACCTTAATTTTATTGCCGTCATATAAATTAGTATAAATTTACCAATGGCAGTTCTTCTTACTTCAATAGTTTATTATTATATAAGTTGTGAATACACTGGTATTTAGGCTTTTCTATTTCACTTTGTCTTGTCATCTTCTCTTCCTTGAGCTCTTGTTCAGACGAAAATTAGATGTCAAATTGAAAACGTTTGTGTAATTTAAAAACAACTGCTCATACTTATCCACGTTCTTATGCAATGTCTGTACTGTGTACTTTGAATAAAATCACATTTCTGGCTTATTGTGAAACTTTAGCTCCACCTTTAATTAATCCATTCCCATGTTTGCAAATGTAAAGGAAGCTTTGCATTTCATAACAACTCGCTAGTCTTTTATTTCTTTACCCTAACACATCATTTCGAATTTCTTTCCCCTTGGATGGTGGAAAGGGAATATTGAGTTTAAGTTGATCAGATGCTAGTCTTATAGCTAATTGGATGTTATGATATTATATTTTACCTCTACTTTTTCTCTCGAAAACCCCCGAATATTAGTAGTGCAGAAGTAGTGGTCTTGTAAGTTCTTGCCAGATGATTAGAACGCAAATATTATACCTTCTTCTCTTTCAGCTACACATACTAGGCATTAGTAAACAATTTGGCTCCAGCTAATGTCTTAGTGACTCCTACTTTTATAGCCTTGAACCAAACCCAGCTTTCTCCTCTGGCAAACCGGAGGGTCATGTTGAACAATTGACTTGGCTCTGTCTAAAATTCAGATAGGAGCGGGACGTACGTTATACTAGGTCTATTTTTACGGACTATTTTACTTAGCTATGGTGGTCATTCAAACTCATGAACTCCTCTGGTCAACAGTTGTTTTCAATTTCTTAACCTATATCACGAGTCACCTCGAATGGATAGTTACACGACCACATTTGGGCGAATAGTTAATATTGAAGGACTTCTATCTCCTGGAATACTTTGAAAACTCTGTTTTGCAGCTGTGACATATTTCGTCGACAGTTGCAACCGTATTAACTTGGAAACTCTGGTACATTCCAGAGGGATAATATATCTCGCTATATTTCCCACACTTGAATATCCATTTGATGGCAGGATATAAATAGATAGATTTCTTAGACTAACGGCTCCTAATTTCTTCCTCTGAGGCTGCCTCAGAGAAAAAAAAAAGTATGTTAACAAGCCTCAGACACTTCACCAGCGGAAAAACAACATACGGGCCGAAATCAGAGTACTGCAACCTGAAGCACTAATAGGTGTCATGGAAAATTCCATAGAAAGGGCATGTTTGTACGATACAGAAAATGGAAGTCATTTACGAGATTTCATTTTTCATACCTCGTACGAGCCTTGCTATAAATTCACATCTCGTATAAATTTATTTCCTATATCTACTGTATATGATACTATGGTATTGTGAATTTAACACAAAGAAATAAACGAGTATTTAGATATTGAAACCACGTGACTTTTGGCTCACTCTGTGTTTGTCTCAATCAGATTGGAGAGGACTATATCCAGCTCTGATACTAAATGTCTTTGAGAAAGGATTTATTAGAATTTGTGTCCAAAAATTTATTGTTGAGTTTCCTAATTTTGTTGTTAGTTACAGAGAAAACACTGCACGTTTTATGTAGATAAAGAGGTTAAGGAATGTCCCCTGTTTGAGTTCGTTACTAGATTTAATTCTTGCTTCGAATCACTTGAAATAATTGATTTAGGTAAAGAATTTATGCTATAGCTATTGAACGTAAATATTACTGAAGAGATCAATTAGTATTACTATAAGGTGAGCTGAAATATAATTAGATTTAATTGTTGTTTTCTCAAAATTTTGTAAAATGGGTTTTCAAATTTGGAAAGTTTCACAAATCAAATTCCCGTATACTTTTATTTAGGAATTTGGACATCCATATCTTCTTCTTCAAAATGAATATTGTCATTTTTACAAACTGGTTCACGAAGCTGGTGCAGACATCAAAGAACATCTTATTCAATTGGCCAAAGAGGTAAAATTCTTTCTTTTCTCCTTTTATCATCTAGGCCTTTAATTTTGCTTTGGACTAATGTCAGAGATATATTTGACTTCATATTATAAGGAAGAGTGATTTATACTTAGTTAGCTTTAATATGATATGATTAATTAACCTGTTTCTAAGTTTGCAATCTGAGATATTCCGTCAATTAAGCACATTAGAAGTCGCACAGTGTAACTCAAATGTTGTTTAAAAGAAAGATACATTTAATTTTAAAATGCCATGTTGTTTAGGTAACAATGAATGATAAAGTAACCTTTTTGTAACAATAGTTCCAGGAAATTATTTCTGAATATTCTCCTGTTGCGTGTATCTTTAAACCTTACGGGTAATTTAATGTAGAATTTAGTACCATATATATATAAGATTTTAAAAAGGTAGAAGAAAAGGATACTTACATTGTAGAGTACTAAGACAAACACAATAGAAAAGCAGCAACGTTTCACAAAAGGGACTTCATATGGTAGGAGAGAAAATGGATAGAGCGGACTGATACGGGACTAGTGATAAGGAGACGCCATGTTGTCAACTGCGCCTCCTTAGCAAACTATATATATATATTTTCTAAAATTAACATCGTTATTCGAAATAACATACATATTAATATTCTGTCGACTATTACATGAATGAATCATGTTTTTGGCCGTGAATAGATGCTTATGTATGACTACACCATAATAGAACGAAAGAAATATAACTGGGACTTTAGTCTATTATACAGCTTAATCTGCCTTTACACGAAGATCAATTAGATAATTTAAATATAATTCTTATATATATATATATATATATATTGCATCCGAAACATGCTTAAGCTCAGTTTTGAGTTTCCCCAAAAGTTGATAACTTAGTTAATTAATGAGAAAATCTAATATAGGAATTTAATATAAAAGACATAATAGCATCCATGCATAGGTTATATTAAAGTCTAAAAATCTATAGTCACTGACACAAAGTAGGAAGATACCATCCCTAACTACCAAATAGGGGGCCCCGAGCACAGTGAAACTGGACCCCCACCCTCCCCCATTTCTTAACTCTAGCAGACCAGTTCCAACTCAATTCAGGCAGGGGTATGTACCGCTGAAGCCGTAGATTTTGCTAATTTTCCATGCACTTTGTACGGAAATTTAAAACAGTCATGTATTTTTATTTTCCTTTAAAAAAAAAAATACTGGCAAGATATTCCCTTTCACATTTCATTGTGGATAATAATTACTGAAGCTCAAAACGGTATATTCTATTTCAAACTTGACAAATCATATTATAGCAACTAATAAACATATAGAAGCCTTTTTTATGGTAGATATTTGTGTGTAGTTTGTGATATCAACAGATTACTCCCATGTCGTTTGTACAGGGTATATAGAAATTATCACAACTTGGAAGAAAAAAATCTAAAATTCCAAGATCTTGGAACCTTTTTACATTCTTCTGTAAGAAAGTGCACTTATTCTTTGGAACCTTGAGTAACAACTTCTAGGTACTTTATCACAAAAAATATCTTAAAGAGGTAGCGACTATTATGTCCACTCGAACAACAACGGCAAGTTCGTTGTTGTTTGAGAAGCTCGCCATATTTGGACACCATTTTCGTAGAAAACTGATTTCTCTGTATAGTAGAAAAGCGAGTGTTCTAGAAGCTGACTAACTTTTATAATCTACGAAGAATTGGTTTAGATTTTACGGCTAAATATTTCCTGCAAAAACTCGCTTTCATGATATCCTTTGGGAGCTTCTAAATTTGATTGGAGAGGAGAGAAATTATCGGTAACTTAGGAGGCCTCTCCTGTCAAATTCACTACCCCCACGAAGTGTTTCACGAACGCAATTGGATGCAGGAAACATTTAGCCGTAAAGTCTAAATCAATTCTTCGTAGATTATAAAAAATGGTCAGCTTCTATAACATTCGTTTCTCAAGTACACAGAGAAATCAGATTTTTTTGAAAACGGGGTTTCTACGAAAATGTTATGTAGATATGGCGAACTTTTCAAAAACATCCAAGTTTACGTTCTTATTAGAGTGAAAGTGACGGTCCCAACCTTTTCAAGATCTTTGTGCGATAATGTACCTAGAAGTGGTTGCTCGAACTTGTAAACAACAAATCCGTGCCTTGTTGCGGAAGAAAGTAAAAAAATTTCGAGATCTTGGTGGAATTTTCGATTTTTTCTTTAAGTTGTTAGAATATCTTCATAAACTACACACAATTATCTATAATTTGAAGAAATAATTTCTTCTCTATGTTAATTAGTTACTAAGATATGATTTACCAAATGTAGTACAGCATATCACGTTTTGAGCTTCAGAAGAAAAGTAATATATTGGTACAATTTTTTTTTCGGAAAAATTAAAAATACGGATCTGTTTAATTTCCGTGCAGAACTCATAGAAGAATAATTACTAAAATTGTAACTTGACTGGTACAGCTTTTTCTTGAGCTACCTGAATTAAGATGGAACGGGTCAGCAGTTAAACAACGCGGTATTTTTTTTTTAGTTTAATTTAACAACTATTAATACATAATATATGATAAGGCTCTAAAATTATTAGAAGACGCGTAAAGTTTCTACAATATTTTAGTACACGATAATAATACATATCTGTACTTCGGAGGTATGAATCTGAATTTATTTTAAAGCCTTTAGACATCTTGGGCTCAGGCCGGAATAGGGTGGGAAAAGGATGTTGGAAGGTAGACGGTCAGGGCCTATGTTGTAGGTACCATCGCAGCATTTGCGTAGTGTGACTGAGAAAAGAACCTGGAAATCCCAGCCAGGATAGTCCGTCGCTGGGATCAATCCCAGGACCTCCCGAATGCTAAGCCAACGCTCTACCAATGAGCTACGGACGCTCGGTACCTCGGAGGTAAACAACACTGTCAGTTTTAGCAAAACTCGATCTTAGTTCATAGATTTGTTGATTTGAGCACGCTTTTTTACATTTTTTTTTCAACATAGTGTTGTATTTCCAATTACCAATTCTTGTCCAAAACAAAGAATGACAGTTATGTATACCACCAGAAAGAGCAAGCTAATGAGGTCGAGTTTGTCAAGTAAGTGACATAGTACAGTTTATCTCCTAGGTGCAGACATAAGTAAAATATTATTTGACGATATTTATTTATTTTGCTCTCAAAAATGAAAAACAAATACATAGAAAGTATTCTTTAAACCTCCAAGAATATTAAGAATGATCTTCAAACTACTTACCTCAAAATTCCTTTCGTCGCACTTTTGACTCACTTGTCAGTAAAACATTGATGACTTTCTTTCTTTTCAATCGCCGCGTCCAATTGATAGAATGTTTAAACAGCTTGGACATTTTTCACACACGGTATTCTTTAAATATTGCTTTTTGTACTTAAGATTGAGGAAGGTCTTTGGGCAATTGATATTGAAACAGGAAACGTTAAAAATAGTATGTCAAGTATACAAATCTCTGGAAATCTGGCTGGCATAGCAATATTCAAAAAGCGACAGGTGTGCGAGTTGTTTCATTTCGGGACATTTCTTACTGTTGATTCTGTCGGAAGATCGTAACGACAGTAGTTGGGTCGCGAAGTTATCGGTGATGTCATAACCATATTTGTTAACTATTCTTCTTAGATGTTTTAATAAGTTTATCCTCTGTTAATTTTACAAATTATTGCGGCTGGGTTGCTTGGAAAGTTTAAATCGCATGTGTTAAACTAGTGAATCGCTCTTGTAAGATGAACATGTCAAAGACATTTGAAGAGGAAGATGGGACGTAATGGTGATTCTGCATTAGTTAATCTCGTTCTTACATAGTTCATCCAAATGATCAGTTTTCTTCACGCGGTCTTGACAAACTGTTGGTACTACTTTCCAAAGAGTACTCTGTTGTTACTCTGTTTCGCTGCTTCGTACGAGTTCCAGAAATTCTTCAAATTTTCTTATGCTTTTGTATTTAGCAAATTGATTTTCGAGACGTCATGTTTCGGTTTCTGCAAGTACATGTCATAGCGTTGGGCGCTGTGGGAATTTTTCAATCTAGAACAATTTCAGAACTACTAAAAATGCAAACGATCTTGTTTTTGTTCTGGAAATAAGCTTCCTCTTGCTAAGATGACATAAAGGTAGGTCAACTGTTGGTGCTATAGATTTATTAATCAAGAAAATTCTCAAAGCTTTTGAAAATAAAGAATTTGTTCAGGCCACATTTTGCGATTTAAGTAAAGCCTTCGATTGTGTTGAGCACACAATTCTTCTACATAAGTTGGCGTACTACGGGATCCGCGGGATTAGCTATAGGCTATTTGAGTCCTACTTAGATAACCGTAAGCAAAGTGTTTCTGTAAATAAAACTAAATCTGGCACTGCAACAGTTAAGTATGGAGTACCGCAAGGCTCAGTCCTTGGACCCCTTTTATTTGTCGTAATGATTAATGATTGACCTTCCTTCTTATCTGCTCAGTCAATCTTGTATGCTGATGATACGACTTTCCTGACTACGTGTGCTGATCTAAGTTCACTTCAATCCATAACTGAAAATACATGGGCAGAAACTGCGATTTGGTTCAAGGCTAATGGACTTGCACTTAACGAAAATAAAACTCAACGTATGACTTTTAGTCTCAAAGATGTATGTCTTGAAAATAGCTCAACCTGTGTAAAGTTTTTGGGTGTAATTCTTAACAATAAGCTATCATGGCAACCACATATTGATTATCTCTGTAGTAGACTGTCAAGGGTAACATATCTGTTAAGACAATTGAAAAATCATGTTCCTCAGGAATATGTCAGATCTGCTTACTTTGCTTTCTTTCAGACTATAATTAAGTATGGTATCTTATTTTGGGGAAACAGTTGTCATGCAAACAATATCCTTCTAATACAGAAAAAGGTAATCAGAATTATCGCAGACTCACACAGGTTAGCCCACTGTAGACCTCTGTTTATCAATCTAAAGATTATGACAGTGGTTAACCTATACATCTATACAGTACTCCAACAGGTAAAAAGTAATCTACAAAACGTACAGCTCAGAAAAGATATACATTCCTACAACACTAGGAACAATAAACATATTAATGTACCATTTCAAAGACTGTCCAAATCTTTAAATAGCTATGAGATATTAGGAATAAAAATGTATAATAAGCTGCCTCCAACAGTAAGAAACCAACATCTGAATAGATTTAAGAGAAAATTGTCCAATTGGTTAGTTGCAACACCCTTTTACTCATTAGAGGAATTTTTTGACTGTTCCATAGAAATATAACATATTCTCCTTTTTAATTATACACATTGTTTGTAAAATTATATAACCATACTATAAATATATACATATAAACAATTAGGCTATTATATACCTATAACTGTAAATATATAAGTGAATATTGTATTTGTTGCTGCTGTTGTATTATCAATTTTGTTATATTTTTAACTAGAATGGCTATTGTAATTGTCATAAATTGTTATCTGTATCTTATGCTACAAACTTGACGTTGTCCATTGCTGTGAATAGCTTAACGACAATAAAATTTATTATTATTATTATTATTATTAATTTTTAGTGTAGATGTTGACATTGATGGCATGATATTGAAATTTAATTGCGAGCAACGCTTTTTCTGTAGGTGACCAACTGGTATAACATAGAAGCTTTAAATTAATCTCAGAGTTATTGTTGTCTGTGTCATAAAAAAAATGATCAGGGACCCCCATCATTTTATTCTATGGCGAAGATGGGGTCCCACTAATAAGCAGCTCCGAGACCCGACAAAGCTCTCTTTGCCCTGTTGTATGAATTTTCTCTTTCTGATAGTGAATAAAAATATTTATTGCTATTGTGGACTATACTTTTAAATTATAAATGATTACTCGATAACTTGGATGCTTATCACGACCTCCACTCAGTCATCCCCCCACAGGATTTGACGATCATCCCGGGCAGTAGTTACGCCACTAACCTATCCTATTCTCTTTCTTCATGCGTTAATTATACATCAATTTATTGCTTACTAATTTCTTTTTACTTAGAATTATATTTTAAATATGTTATATTCATGATAAGATTTTCTTCTCTCTTATATATTTATGATTACTAATATATTTCTGTCGACCCTGTTGCAAGTGTTTCTTACGTTTGTGTTCTGGCTCTATCGTTCTGTACAAAACATGAATTACTAAAAAAAAATAAACCTAATTCATATAGGTGTCATTGCACGAAATTTAAGCTCCTTTTTGTTTCAGAAATTCTATGTCTGGGTTTAACTTTCTTTCTAATAAAGAAGAAAGAAGAGTAAATATTTTTTCCCTCGTTCTGTTTCTTTAGATTTTATGTGCTTAAATTTGTAATACTAATATATTTTTAATCACGTAATTACAGAAGTATAAGATCTTGATTGTTTTTTACTTATGAATCCACTTTGAAAAAAAGGTAGTAATTTCAAATCATCTAAAAATTGAACCTGTGACTGTTCTTGTATCAGCCCAAAAGTACCTGAACACGTCTATCTTTAAACAAAGCTTTTATTCAAGAAGTACATTATTATGGGACAATTTTCGAACATTCACTTACTAGGTAAACTTTCAACCAACTTTTGTTTAATAAATAGTCTTAACTTACCAATCTATCAACAATTGTGACAAAACTATAATCAAATGGATATTTTTAATCTCTATTCTTTTGTGTTAAAATTAAATTAAAAAATAGTGTCCTAATCTCTTGAACTCATATACCTTAGTGATAAAATTAAATTCCTGAAGTGATCAGTATTCAAGCCTGAGATATAAGTCTACCTTATTAGCCATCATTGTCCACGAGATAGTTCAGTGTGGCTATTGTTTTAAACAAGAAGCATTATCATTTTGAATAATACCTCAGTGTAGAAGTACGGTTTATAGGTGCAGCAAAAGAGCTTTCATTAAGTTGCAGAGTACATCATGTAGTCACAGACAATTGTCATCTACGTTTACAGTTTGTATCTGAAGCAACAGACTTAGAAACAGGAACTGTGTTGTGAGTTTTCAGACGCATATAACTATTATCATATGATTTTATAATAGTTATATGAATTTTATAATGAATATGAATTCCTCAGGTATCCTTGGTAACCGTGGAATAACTTACTAACCCTGCATTAGAAAGCTCTCGTTTCTTATTAGCGTGTCTGATATTTCGCTTCTGATTTGCAGTTTAAAAGTTGTACCCAATATAATCTAGGTTCTGCAAAAGCTATAATAAATAATAATCGTTTCAATAAGAAATAAAGAAGTAATTCCCCATAGTTACGGATGCGTACTTCCAATTGGCATTAGGGAAATATACGGGTTTAATTGCTGCTGCTTATCATCCTGATTGAGATTTTCCAGAATTTCCCTTAGTTTCATCGAGCAGATACTGGGACGGTACTCCTAAGACAACTTTCCGCCACCTCCTCCTCTGTCTTAGAGTGTTCGGTGACATAAGTCATCCCTTAGAAGTGTGACAGGCCTACAGAAGCTAGTAAACTCCCATAAACTAAGTCCTGTAATCCGGCTATTGTGAAGGCAAAATAGAATAACAAGAAAAGCCTGATTTAATGACAAAGTAATATCCGTTGTTTGTGTGTGTATCGACACTCGGTTTTAAGTACGAACCGAAGCGTCATTTGGACCTCCTTAGAAGTTAATACCGTTCTTAGAAGTTACGTGCCCGATTAGGACGTGAATGACAAATTAATGTTATTGATTAAATAGCTAATTGCGGAGGACGAAGGGCGGGGGAGGGGAAATATAACTGTTCCAGTGAATATTTTTAGTTTACCAATGTTGCTATACGTAAACTCATCACAGTATTTTAGAAATGTTAACATTATTTTTATTTTTGTTTCAAAAATATCTATATTTATCTTCTCATCGTGTGATTTGAATATGTATACTTTTACCATATACATTCTACTCTTCCTTATGGCTTATCTATAAAATATATTAGCTCGAACCTTGACGATGAAAGTTAATAGTCACCTTGAAAGCTTCCTTACGTCGTGTATTACGGAATAGGGAGAAAGCTTATTAAATGAAAGTACCGTAAGAAATAATACTAGGCTCCTCACCAAGTCGTAGCCTTCGTGAATTCTACATACTTGATCAGAAAGTTACTTTTCTAATATAACATCAGATTAAGCTACTGGATATATATGATTTTTTTACTGCAGTGTAAGTCTCACATTCTAGTCAAATTATCTTTCTCGTTGTAGTCATATATGGGTTCTAGTAAAGCAGCCTTTTCTGAAGATATTACCAACAAAGTGTTTCTTCACTAAGAAGATTTATGTGGTCGGACAACAAGAGAAACACAAGCAGAAAGAATGTAAATAAAGAAATACAGATAGGAACTTAAAGGATTTACCTAAACAGAAACTTTGACGTTGTACGAAATAGTACGTAGCAATAGGAAATAATCATCGCCATGATGAGGTTTGTATAGAAATATAGGTAAGAAAATCAGAGATGAAAAATAGAGAAATACTAAAAAACAGAAGTCATGCTCTACTAAAAATGTTTTTGTTTCTAAAATTCTGGTTAGCATTACGCAATTAACTTCTCACAAAGATGTCAGAGTTCACTTTGTTTCACAATTCATTCACAATGTTTCGGTCCTTAGTGTAAGACAAATGATGTGGCTGAGTTTTAACTAGCATAATATATTCTTTTATTTTTCATTTTTATTCAACAACCAAATCAACTCATTGGCTTCTTCACTTTCACTTTTGTGGATATGTACTTTTTATTTTTGTAAAATAATGAAAATGTATGTAAACAACAATGTACGGTAAGAGCTTTAAATGCATAATAAACAACTTGATAATAATATTATGTTTTAATATAAATGTTAAGGATCCAAGATACCTTAGAAACTTATTCCAAACATTCCTCTCTTGACACAGGTACGGACTGTGATTCATTGTACTGAAAGATTTTATTTCTTTAGCGATTCATAGCTGGTTTTCAAACTGCAGTTTATGACAATGCACTGCAATCATTGCACTAAAACTATTCACGTGAAGGAGAAAAGAAGGAATCCGTAACTGAAATACCCAAGTCAAAAGACTAGCGACACTCAAGGATTTACAAATGAAGAAAAGAGTCAGAATAGACAGCTTAATTAGGAAGGGTTTCTCCAGCTCAGCATGCACGATTTTGCACTGTTCTTCTCTTATGTATGGTTAATCCAGCGCAAAGCAGTCTTGCGGAAAGTGTCAGTGCGAGCTTCGAGTGTGTCTAGGTAAAGTCACAAGTTCAAGGTAATCATGGAAATTCACTCCATTTTGCGTTGTGCAAAATTCCTTAATTATTTTCCTGAAATCTTTATGCAGTTTTAAGAGATCCATATTTTTTATTGTTCCCAGAATAAATTTTCTGCCGAGAACAATTCTTATTAAATTTCATTGTTGATAATTAATAAATCTGAAAACATGGTGTGTTATACTAATTTGATAAATCATATTGTAGCAACTATTTAACATAAATAAGCTGTTCTTCTTTTATTCTGTGTAGTTTGTAATATTAAAAAAAAATACTACCACATCGTTTGTACAGGGTGTACAGAAATTCTGACAAATTTGAAAAAAAAAAAATACAAGATTTAGGAAATATTTTACTCCCTTCCATAACGAAGTACGTACATGTTCTTTACAACTTATAAATCCTTTATTGGAAAAATACCTTATACAAGTTGGGACTGTTACGTTTCACTAACAACGAAAAGTTGGTTGTTTTTGAAAACTTCTTCAATTTGGACGTAATTTTCTTACAAAATACCAGTGGCGGCGGTAAGCAATTGGGGGCCCGGCCCTTCTACGAAAAACAAATAAGTGGCCCTTCGATAAAATGCTTAAAATTACACGATCTCTGATATCTATCTATCTATCTATAGATGGATTTTTAACCTTTATGCCTTTGACCTATATAAATACTTTACTGATAACATAACGGCACGACACATTTGACTGACTAACGGAAAATGGGAACGGACTTCCTCTCACTACATTTTAGCACATTTCAAATTTCAACACGAACACTCTCTTCATTTCTGCACACAGTTAAGTTTACAATAATAGTCAAAGTTCTCTACTCTACGTTATTTTATTTTTGGTAATGGCAGTTACATATTTACATATTTATATGTAGGTCAATAGTTTGTTTATTGTTCTCCTATTTTTTATGTAAGAAACTGTTCAACTACTTTACTGACAACAACCTTTTGCGTTTCTTCGTGTTCAATCCTCAAAATGTCCGTGTTACTTAAACGAATTTGTGTCATGCTACTTCTTAGATATGACTTTTTCAAACTCAGTTTAGAAAAGCTTCTCTCTGCTCTAGCTGTTATGACTAGAAGGGTTAAGTAAAGTTGTAGAGCAGTAGTCAAATCTGGGAGGCAAATGATAAGGCAAAAATTTTCTTCAACAAGTAAGTTCATTACTTCCTTGACGTTTTTCTTTTCACTTATTTCTTTCCCTAGCAATGTTTTAAAATATATTACTTGGCCAGGCAGTCATTTTGAGAGGTCTGCTGGATATTATTATTGTATCATTATTACAGTATCAATAATTAAGAGAGTATTTAATTATTTTTAGGCAGTTGGGGGCCCCAAAAATTAATTCTAATACAGAATACTGTTTATAAACTTTTATTCCCTCTGTTGTACACTATCGTTTGTATTGACCCAATTACATTTTTATAAGTTAGTAAAGACGATGTATTATTTGATGACAATTTGGTTTTGGGGCCCCGTTCAAAGGACGGGGCCCCGAGAAACAATACTATTGAGTGTCATTTAGTTATTTTACCGATCTTCTTTCTCTCACGATTTCGTACAAATTACAAATCTGACACTTTTGTGAAATCGGGGCCTATTATTTTCATCGGATAATTATATTTTATTAGTTGGTTGGGGACCCCCTTCGGCCCCGTTATCGCCGCCACAGGAAAATACACTTAAAAAACGTATCGTTGAAACACTTGTTTTATTTTAGTCATTCACTAGTGTATGTTTTATGGCATAAAGCTTCCTGCAAAAAAAAAAAGGAAAGAAGAAGAAGAAGTCTGCCACATTTCGTCGCTCCCATCACAAAGTGACGTATCTCAAAATTTTATAGTTTTGAGTTTGGACCGTCAGAATATGTCATTTTGTGTATACTTTCTTGTGTCAAATAGACGTATCTTAATGATAATCCGTTCAAAAGTTATTAACAAAAATAGGGTACATAAACATTAACAAGCATATAGAGATACTTTTCTTTAAATCGTTCTCCTGAAAACTTTGAACAAATTAGATACGTCATTATGTGATGCCAGCGACGATTTGTTCAGTATAGTTAAGAAATTTGTGTTCTAAAAACTGACCATCCAAGTTTTATAACCAAGTAACCAAGTTCTATCATCGACCAAGTTTTAGATTTTGTGGCTAAATGTTTCCTGCAAAGAATTGCGTTCTCAGATACTTTCAGGAGCTCTGAATTTAACGGGAGAGGCTACCTCAGCTACCCATAATTCTTCTTCTCTCCCGGCGGCAAACTTTTAACTAGAGGACCCAATCGGTCTACATTTTCATTTCCTTGTTTCTTACTCTTTTCTGGTATGAATATGTTTTGTCCTTTCGTTGGCTAAATGTCAGTCAAAATCTGAGGGCCGAAGCTTGAATTTCGGTTTAATGCTTGGTTGTGTGAGAGGCTTTTATGGAAAAGAGATAACGTGTCATTCAGAATACAAAACTATAGTTAGCTTAAGAATAAATGGACTCAGACAAAAGTTCGGTTATGAGCTATAATGGTGATTCAAACATTCTGAATGTTCACCAACATCCATACTGAATAAGTCGATCATCAAAACCTTCAGATTAACATACTAACAATCTACTTTAATAAATTTCGTACTGATTCTATCAGACTCAGAAGTGTGAAAATAATTCTGATGAACCCATACGAACGTGCTTTAATTTGCGGAGAGTAGTGTACAACGTGTAAATATAGAAGGTAGTCTTTATTGAAGAAGGAGTCGGTTGGTCTTTCTTAGGCTAGAAATCGAACAATAAGCTTTCTTCTTCTTCTTTCTTACAGCTGTCGGCTCCAAGAGAATCTGTGAATCTATTTTCCCTGGATTTGGCCGGATGATTTTGGTTATGTATCTCGTGGCGTTCTGCCAAGTTGCCAGGATTTTTTGATATTACACTTTATTTGTATTTTCTGCCGGGTGATTCATGGTCTTGTCGGTCATTATTATGCACACGTGCAATGTCTTGGAATGCTTGTGGAAAACGTAAGAGTGAATTCTCGTGATGAGTACGATCTGTTTACTCAATCAACAATAATTAATGTTCTTTGGCAATTCCGGAATTTTGCTGCTGTTCTGAGTCAGTGGCGTCACCAGGCCAAAAAAGTTGGGGGGAAGGGGCGGAAAGGAAATTAAGGGGGCTGAAGAAGGTATTGTAATTTAAGTTACAATTTGATATTATTATTATTTATATTACTATAAATTGAACAGAGATAAATAAAAATTATGTAATAACACTAGGGAGCACGATTTTTGCCCCCGTTCAGATTTTGAATGCTTTTAATGTATTTTAGTGAGTAGAATGCAAAAATCACGCTCGAAACACTCCATCACGCAACACTTTTTTATACTTTTAATTTTTAAGATGAATATGGGCATGGAAATTTAGAAAAAGTTTCAAATCTGGCATGTCGTGTAGCTCTCATAAAATCAACTAATAGGACAGAAATGTAACAAGTAATTATTTTTGAAAGCAGGTAAGCTATTGATGGATAAAATACCAAAATTCCATCGTTCTGCTTCAAACAGATTTCGAGGCAAAAATATAATGTAACAAAATATAGCATTTTTAGGGCCATTTGTGAATCACTTTTCATTACAGGCAGCACGTTATTTTTCCTACCTCAACAAAATACACAAAAAAGGGGTGCTATTTTTATGTTTCTCTGTGTAGTTTTGGTTAGTTCAACCTAACAATACTTCGCTATTAGGTTCCCACTGTGTCTGGCAACACAGATACTCTGCAAGTTGTTGAGGGTTGTTTCCACTTCTTTTGACTGACCAGTGTTTTGTTAAAACGGCCCAGTCCAGTATGAATTCTTAGGTGTTTATTTCTTGTATCCCGCATTAGCTTCAGAGTATCTCATAAAATGTTTCTAGTATATCACTTGCTGAAATAAACTTCCTGGGTTTCTCTCCGCCTGTAGTTGGGCTAAGAGGATACCAGTTGGCTGCTGAAAGCTTAATGACGGCTTCATGATGGGAGTAGTTTTTCTGTATCAAATGATTTGTACTCACAATACAATTCTCTGAACTCCAGTGTAAAGGACTCACTTCGAAGCATCCAAATTATTGTAGAATATTCGCTTTCTCACATGTGCATAGCACACTGTCCTGAGCACAGGGTATAAGATTGCTTTTTCAGAAGTGCAGTTGTCTTCGTAGAAGATTGCAGTTGTAGATATCGCTTTTCAAAGGTTTGTTGTTAAGCTAAGTGATTGCACCTCGGCGGCTTGCTGGCCCAGTATATTCATCATATCATTATTCTTAATTTTGAATTGCAAATGAAAATTATGATAGGTCTTCAAATAATTGAGGTCGAGAGGGAGGCAGTTTTGTCTTTGGGGGGCTAGCGCTCTATCTCGCCCCCGTGTGGTGCCGCCACTTTTCTGAGTCTTATCAGTGCCCTCTCCTTTTCTTAAAAATAATTTACGGAATCCAGAACATCCGTTACAGAGGTTCAAGTTTCGTATTTGTTAGAATCACGATTCGCTGCTTACTATTTTCTCATAAGATTTTCGCAAGAACAGTTATACTTGACAATTTTGAATCTGAGTGGCAACTTTCCCCGCATATTGAAAATAATAATAATAAAAACATAATCGAGGCTCGTGATCTGAAAAAAAATCTCGATAATAATTGTCAGAGTAAGCCTTGTTTCAAATACAGAGAGGTTACCTACAATACAAGGTAAGATCATGATTTTCCTCTCCATGTCATCCATTTGTAAGTTGTTACAAATTTAGAAACAGGAAAATGGTAGATTTACATCGTACATAAATCATTTAGTGATCACCAAACATGGGAACTACAGTCAACAACGGAATAATAAGTAAATATAAATACATTTACAAGTAGCCCTCGCGCAAAATTACTATCTTTAATTTGTTTATTTTTACTTAAATTAATTATAATTGTTGGAAGCATTGGCTATTAACTTTTTCCCATACACATCCTTTTCATCTTTCATGAAATTATTTTGATGCTTTAATTGAAAACTATTGTATCCAGATAATATATTGTCCAAGACTATGTAAATTGTTTGACATTATTCAGATAGGGTAATCCATATACTATCGTAATACTTTTTTATTTTTCTGCGTGTTTCAAGGAGAAAAGATTTATCGAGATATTTTACATCTAAAGTGAACAAATTCCTTAATATTTATCATACCCGAATCTGTTAGCTTTTTAAAGAATTCCCTCAATAGCTCAAGGTTATCTTGAAATATAATGTTAAAGATATATCAACAATGCATCGTGAAACTTTGGTGATCAGAAGTAGTCGCACAAGTTATCGAAGTGCTATATTTGAAGCTGATGACGCATTGGAATACAGCAAAGAAATGTTTACAAACTCAAATAACAGATTTCAAATATAAAGTTGTAGATGGATGAGACTTCTCATGTACAACATTTTGCTCACAACTTATTTTTTTTCTGTGTCGTTTTAGCTTTATTTGCTGAAATGGTAGAGCGAGCCCTGAGGTTAATTGTGGTTTTAATGTGCGGCTTTATAAGACACAGAGAGTTGGCTGCGAATAAACAGAAATAGTTTTTATATAAAACCAAAAACCCAAAGATGTTTTTAATCTCTAGCCTGATTTGTTCCCTATAAGATACTGGGGACGACCTAATGGCTTGTCAAAACTTCCATTTCATATTGAATAATATTGGAACAACTTAGTAGAAGTATCGATAAGCTCTATTATCACACTTTCTTATTGCAGTTGATCTATTAAATTAACAATGACACTTCTTTAACTGGCCTATCTATTTCTCATCAGCACCGTCATTTCGCATAAGTACCTGTTAAGATTCTCAAATCATAAAAAAACATATTCCTTATTTTTGGTATCAGTATCACCTTCTTTGCTTGTATGTTATAACTTTTTATAGACAACATGCCAACAATAACATTGTCCATTCTTGGACGTGTAACTGCTCGATCCCTAAAATTCAACATTATTTCTATTTCACTTAATATTGGTATCAAGGAGTAAGTTTTCACTGAAGTCGTCAATTACAGAGTACGTAGGGTATTTGAGGACATATGTGCGCACAAAATAAAACGACTCTATCTGATAAAGTTCTAAATGTATTGTGATGAAAATGTCTATGAACGTTCAACAGTAGTTCAGTTACATATTTATTTGATATTATCACCTTGGGCAGGAATGACGCTTCAATACGGGATCTGAAGCAACGACATGCGCGAATCAAGTGGTCCATATTCATTTGGAACATTACCCGGACAATGGCGATCTGCAGCGTACACCTCTAAATTACCATGTGTTTGATCAGGCGGTAACAACCAGAGAACTTTTCTTCATCGGATGCGTGAAGTTATATTCGGGCATGATACACTTGGAACGTTAACGCATATACATCAATTGCAATGGATTAATGGGGTACACATCTCATGTCCTCAAATATCATACGCACCCTGTACATAGACGGAAACAATTAATTCCGTGGAACTTCACCAGATTTGTTTCATACCTATAATGCTGAGTTGAACTATATATTGCACGTTCAAAAGAAGAGTGTCACAATTGAAGAAAGTATAAATTTACAGAAGGAAAAGAAGTGACGTCTTACCTGAGAAGCTATACACAAAATACTTCAAATATCTATGTTATTACCGGCTATCGATGTCGATAGACTTGTGGCATTTTTGACAAGGAGAATGGTTCTTTAGTGCTTTTGAGCCAAAAAAAGAAAGAAAATTAAAAACTTTTGAGTTGTGGCACCTTTTTTTTACGTACGTGCGATATGTTGTTCCAGGCACAATATAAATAGTTAAAATTTGAATCTAAATCTAAAAGTGACCATTTTCTGAGAATGAAACGTAATTCTAGTTACATAAAATATTTTGGTATTTTCAATAGGAAGGAAAATAACAAAACACGTAAATGTAAAAAATACTGTTTTATTATGCGTAATATATATATTAATATCACAAGAATAGCTTCTCAATACAAGTTGTAAATAATTGTTCTATTTTTTCTTCAGATTTCGCAAAACCAAGAAGCTTTAAATAATTAGGAAAACATAACATAATGTACAAGGGTATTGATTATAGGTTCATAATTTATTGGTTATGTAGATACTTCATCAACATAATTTTAAACTATTGTTATTTATACAAGTGAAAGGTCATAAAATAGTGTGATTTCTATTCTTCTTCCTTATAAATATAATTTTGTTAAAATATAATTATTTAGAATAGCAAAATATTCAAAGATATTTTAATAATCTGCACTTGCGTTATAAATGTAAAGCAATGATATAATTGAAAATCTCGATATTTTAAAATATTCTTTTTCATTCATGATTATAGTAATAATTCGAAAATTGATTATATTTAAAACACTGACTGCTATGAAAGTAACTGTTAGCTAGTATTGGTTTACGAAACGAAACAACAACAGAAATATATGTTATGAATAATTCATTTCAGAATTATACTGTGTTTAAACACAGTAAAAGATAATTTTGATGTAATTAAACGATGTTTAAAACAGATTAAAAATGTTAATATGAAAATTCACTCGTATGGAAGTAAACAAAAAGCCAAAAAATAAAAATGACAAAAGCATTACATATCACTTTGGTGGAATGTTAAAATTCAGTATATATTTTGACCTCTACTTTCAGTGTGTTTAAATTTGATAAATATTTTTACTTCTTTTCTCAGTTTTATTAAATCAATCGGTAAGATTCTGAAATTTAATTCGAATTTTAATAATAAAGTTTATTGTAAACATTTCTGTTAAATGTTACTGTAATTTGTTATAAACATAGAATTCGAAACTGCTGTATCTATTTTAACAACCTAGTTGAAACAATTTCAGTAGAGAGTAGTTCAGGTGTATTTATTATATGCATTACAGCATATCATCTTAAAAAAATAACTTACACTGAAGTTTAATGCATACATTTCTTAGCTCTTTCTTTTGACATCACAAACATATCAATTCGTAAATAAAGTTTTCCACTTTCAGAAAATAGTCAAACTTATTTCGGAGCTTAAGTTCAGTTAAATTAAAGTTTATTTATCATTTATTTGGTAATACTCTACACTATTAACTTCCATTCTTAAATATAAATTTACAAGTAATTTAACATTCACACTATAAAAATAACAAAGACAAAGTTAGTTATCACAGAAGCTCACACTCTGCGAGAGTGTTTGATGAATGGCATTTGTAGAATGAAGTGATGAGCATGTATTGAAAGCGCTGCAGTGGAATTGATTCATAAGATTTCATTTTCAAAAAATACTACTGCGATGTTGTGTTTCTGAAACAAGGTACGTCGTTTTCCACAATTATCTCACTTTGAGCAGTCTCTCACATACATTGTTACAATCTAGTTGTGTTTTGATCTATAATCTTCAAATGGAAAGAATCATTGTCATTTTGCTTTGACAATTACAAAATCATACCAAATAATACAATAATTATTTTGATAAAAATAACAAATATTTAAAATATATGCACATAAATATTTTTCAACTAAATGTAGTTAAACGTAAAACGAGTTATGTTGTTATATAGCTTCTGGGAGCTTTTAGTTCTGTCTTCCTTAAGCATATCAAATCCCTGAGAATGTTCATATTTCTAAAAGGGCAAAGAAAGAGTTTATTGCTTTCAGTATCACGATTGGAGGAAATAAATTATTTCGACGGTAAAATATTTCTCTTTTATAACATTCATCACTACTTAAGGTCCTGCAGTATTTTATAACATTGTTCAAAATTAACAATTATTAATGGTTATTAAGAAAAGTATAATAAATTGTAACACAAAAATAAAATAATACAAATGAAGTACAAAAAATATTCCTTTATCACATTTCATTAAATAATTATTGAAGATATACTGAAACTTACTTGTTCCAAGGAAACCAAATAATAAATTTTTATTTAAGATGTACTCATTTTAATAACTGAATTCCTTTCCTTTTATCTCATCTCTATTTTATAAATTTTGCACATCTCCATTTTTCAGTAACGCTTTGTAATTTGAAATTAGTTCAAAACTAATCTTTCATGACTTCAGATTTAGATGACGAGACAATCGATGCAGTGCAGGCCTCAGGCAGTGAACAGCCAGAAGAAGGATTATTGAAAATGCGCGGCTCCTTTGCAGTACTTGAAAGCGTGATTTAAGTTTCACTAGTTCCTTGGTACATTGTATGGAGATCCATTTGCCCGTTTTATGCTAAATACCTTGTCTTTTAATATCACACTTGTTTTCTGTTTATGTCCTATCACACGATTTCTGGAACAGGAGTAAGCTTTCCTGGCAGATGCTGTTTCATCGTGTCTTCCGGTTGTTGTGTTTTAACTATCCGACGATTGAGAACAAAACAAATGAATGTTGAAACCGATGCTGAGAGCTGTACTACAGCAGCAAACAAAAATGCTGTCATATATGATTGAGTGGAATCAACAAGGAAACCTAAAAAGAAAAATCAATATTTTAAAAACATTCATTATCCTTTAATTTATATAATATTTATTTATAGAATATTAATTTATTTTACATTCACTAATAATTACATACATGTTCCATAACGTTCTACAGATTAAATACATACTCTTGTTAATAATTTTATTCCATTTACATTTTTCTAGTATCTATTTTTTTAATGTCTCAAATCTATTAGATTACGTTCCTGAACATGAAAAACAAGAAAGATCTGCAAACATGCCTCAAGATCTGTTCTCGAGATACCACTTGGCATTATCTGATGGTATGAGAAACCATGAAAAAGTTTCATTCAGGAGATATTTCTCTACTCATACTGCATACTTTGATATACGTGTAAATTCTATTTGCAATAGCTCAAATGACAAGTGCAATGGGATTGTGGTTTGTTAAATCTTCGTTTCTTGTTGATCGGCTCGGAATAAGAAATATTTTCCTTTTGTGAAGAAACTAGTTCTATTTTGTGGAATTTGAATTTTATAACTTAACCATAACTTAACCGTTTAGCTACTTTTGTATGTACAAAGTACTTGTAAACCTGGACAATAATAATCATAATACTAGTAATACTGCTAATTAATATTATCTTTCTGAATATCTTATTTCAGATGTATTTCTTAGTTACATAGTTATCATTTCATTTTGTGCAATATCAACTTGAAAGATCTAATTTTGATACCATGTCTGAAAACAGCTTTTTTCAAACAAACGGATATATTTCATAATAAAATAGATTATTTGGGTCTTATGTCATGTACCTTTTATTTTTTATAAAGCCTTAAATTGTTTAATCCATTAATCCCTTGACATCCTCAGAGACGTTATGAATTGATACAGGTATATTGTTTATTTTTCTGATTTAGTTTCCAATGTTATAACCCTAATAACTTAGGAAAAGACAACATGCCTTCCTGGATTCACACAATTATCTTTGTAAAACAAGGAAAAGTTCGATTCTATTATTTTAGTAAACACATTTCAAAGAAACTAAGATGCTATAACGTTATACATTCACTAGAATAAAAGTAAAGACCCCCATCTACAACTTACCTGCCAACGGAGCTCCAAACAAAGTTCCAAGTCCAGCAAAGAAGAGGACGTAGCCAAGAACTAATGTAAGGCTTCGGGCTCCAAACACTTCGACTGGAGCAACAGCAAACAACACATTCTGGAATCCACAAACTAAGCTGAAGAGAACGCCGCAAACAATGAAAAGAGCCGGTGTATTCGCTCCATACAGTGCTAAAATAAGCGCACTGCAAGCAGTTTGACAAGTAGAATAAAACAGCAATGGGCTTACTCGATGATTGGAAGAAATAAATCCAGATGACAAACGACCTATCATATCACCGAAGCCCATTCCGGACAGAACATACGACGAGGTGTCTCCCATTCCTTTGGAGATAGCAAAATCTTTGAGCACGATGTAAATGGTGAGGCAACTCATCATCCAGGCGCCGGAAGAATACATCAATGGCCAGAAACGAATGTCTTGGGCTAAGTCACACACCGTCTGTGAACCTTCTGGTTTTGTGTCATTTACAACAGGTAATGGTTTCTCCAAGGTGTTAGTAATCTTGTTGTTTGATGACCACAGATGCTTCTTCACTATTTTATTCTTGAAAACTTTCTGAAGACTTGGTTTACTTCTAACACATCCACAAAAGATTTCCACATCTCGAAGATTATCACGTACTAACTTCCTCATTATCTCGAGTGGTCTGCCTTCTTCCGGAAGAGCTGGTAATTTTTCATCTTCCTGGGAACACAAAGCACCTAGCTGCTCCATCTCAGGAACTTCTGTTGTATGCACGATTGTTCCTACACTACTACCAAATTTGTACGCACTTCTCTCTGCCAAACTGTTCATAGAATGTGAAATATAACTGCTTGTTCCACAGAGATTTAAAGTGGATACCGATCGCCCAATGTCCTGTCTAGGAGCCACAAGAGGTTCATCAGCAGCGAAATTTTGTTCAATTTCCACAATGGATTCCTGTCGAAGTCTCCTTGGCTTCAGAGGGAATATTAGAGCTCCATATACACAGAACTGTAAAGTCATGGCTGCATTCATAAAGAATGATCCTCGCCATCCGAAATTATCGATGACATACGTCAGAAATGGGACAAAGAAGAATATACCCACACCAACTCCTGACATAGCAATGGCAGTAGCCACGTAGTGCAGACGTTGAAAATAAGAACCCAAGGCGACAACCCAAGCTGAATAATTGAGACAACAGCCAAAAGCTGAAACAAATCATGAGAACATAATCAGTAGTCGTACTCTCACAACGATAATTAATAATTTCTCAAATGAAAAAGTTCAAAACACTATCAATGATGACTTTACTATTTCTTCATACTGGGTGCCAAAATTAGAACTTTGAACTACTGATAACGAGACTTACAGCTTCAAATTTCAGTTTTTCAAATATGTGCAACAAAATTGGAATGAATGTTCCACAATGAAGTTGTAAAATAAACAGTTGTTGAATTCCTTTTAAATTTTCAGCATTTTCATCTCAAAGCATCAAAACTACCGAGAGTATTGGAGTTAGCTGCAAGTTTTGTAAAAGTATAAAGCTAACTAAGTCAATTATGTAAGTTACAACTCTACTGAATCTGCCAGTTCAAGAGCAAGATAAGAATGGCTACCCTGTTACATTCGGAATCATAATAATTGTCTTTTAAGAGCTGCCACTATTATTGAATTTGATTCAAAAAACTTACTAACACAGATAAAAAGCTCTATTGGTTTCGTATTTTGCATCTTAAATATTAGAGAAGGCAACAAGCCACTAGACATTCTTTTTCGGTACAAAAATACTATCCGTATAACTGCAATATCAAAGAAATTGTGATGTTTCCTATCGAAATTTATTTGATAAAAGGTAAAGAAAATGTCCTAGGTAAGTTTACACAACTTATGAGAACAGCCGTACTTATAAAATTTCAATGATATTACATTCCACGCATAATCACACGCAAGTTCAGAAACTGCAAACAATTTTAGGAATTTTAGACAGTTGGGGTATTCATGTGGTTGACGTATTGAACGTAGGTGGAGTTGTCACGTAACAGCTGAGAAGCAGCAAGGCGTCAAATTGCTAATTTTTGAATACATCTGATTAATAATACATCTGTTCAGAATCTGATTAATAATCTCGGGACTATAATCTGGTCTCCCTTTCAGCGAGCAGCGTGATCGTGCGGTTGATTTTTTAGAACATCTAGGCAGCTTTGGCTCAGGATTGTACGGTTGTTCAACTTTCATTTAAGAATCTTAGCTTCGATCTTAGCTGGGTGAATTACATTTTATATTCTTTTAAATCACATGTATGGAGTATAATATATTTTTAAATGTTTCAGTTTTATTTACGTTTTTATAACGTTTTACAATGGAGAAAGAAAATGTTACATTTGAGAAGAAAGAGTGACAATATTTATTTGAGCTATTGGAAAAGAAAACAAGAAAAGGTTTCGCGGGACAAAACAAATACAAATGTCTATTGCAAAATATAGCTTGTCTAGGTGAGTAGAGCTTGAAAATTCTATGAAGTGCAGACCTGTGTGCTTCTCTGCTCAGTATGATATTCCAAGTATCTATAAGTATTGCTTTTAAATCTCATGCTTCCTTGCAATATGATTGGTGGACCAAAGTCTTATGTTTTCATAATTTCTTTACGTTCCTTAAATCTTTCTACGGAACTTACATATGAACAGGAACATCAATAGCTTTTTCTCCTCGAATACAATATTTTATCTTCAGATCCGATTAGTCAATCCACTATAATAAATATTTTTAAATATATATAATTGAAAACGGTGTTAAACCTTATAGCTGTGAACAGAATTGCATTGAAACCGGGAATACCTAACCTAACCTAATCCAGCTTGAGACTTTCTTTCACATGTACGATCTGGATGCCAACCACGCGACTATGTTGCTTACTGCAAGAAAGAACTAGGTTATCGATAATTTTCGATTTTCTCTTCTTGATCCTAGCTTTAATGACCTATTTCTCTTGACCTGCAGAGTATTGTGATAAATTTCTTTGATGTTAATTTTCATAACCCACCGTGTTTTCCAACAAGAGTACCTATGTTAGCTTTAATCATTGACACTTAGAAACAGTGTTTGATTTGCCGGGAGAATGTCGGGGATTTTCTCTGGTGCCTGAGGAATTCATCCCGGGTGGCTGATTCAGAATATCATTCCAACCAGGAATAAATCTTTGTATTTCTACCCAAACACATAGTAGGTGAAGGCTTACCACCAAAAACTAGTTTTAAAACCCTTCTTCTTAATTTACAACAAATAGGTATTTCTGATCATTCTGACCATTAAAAAATCTCAATAGAGCTTTCAGTAGTGTTCAAGTATGGAAGAAAATATCTTACATTTGGTAAAGGTAAAAGTACAGCTGTAAAATACAAGTTTATTTAAATTTGTATTACGTAAGCCCATTGTTCTAATCATTACTCTAAAACATTATAGAATCCTTCATTTCGAATGTGATGTACACTTGGAAAATCAAACACTGACCGCACTCTTTAGAAGTTTAAGTGATAAAATTCAGCTATGTGGCAACGTCGCAACACAATGAGTGGCAACTACGCGAGTTTTAAGACGATGACTTGATTAGCACAGTTTTAGGGTGTTAATCTTTGTGAAGAAAATAATGTTTACTATATTTACTCTTTATGTAGTAAAAAGTATGTGAAATAAAGTAATTAGAGCTATTTATTGGTGTTATTCGTTATAAAATAAATGGTAACACAGCGAATGTTACCACATCTGTAATCATTAGCGGTGAAGTTTTGCTTAATCTCACTTGGGACGTCAGTCTTAATCTCACTTGGGAATATATATAATATTTTCAAAATCTTTAACAAATTATACAACATATATATATATATATATAGGTCAATGCTTATTTTTCCCTTTTTGTCCATAAAGCTGACAACACCAGTTCGAGCCTCAAAGCAAGTTTCTTAACTGTGTTATTCTCTTTCCACAAAGCTCCGTCTTCTATGTTGGTATTGCATGGACGTATTAATATGATTCCTGTTAAATGGACAAAGTCGCATTAAAGAAATCTGACAATGATGACCATTCCCCTAGTAAGGGTATGTAGTACGCGAAATATACACTTCAAGGTTTAAAGTGGATATAACTTGTTGAAACCTTGTATAGGCCCCTACATACGTAATTAAAATCGGCTGAGAAGTCTTACTCAATTGTCTTTATTATATAATCAAATAAAATGTGTAAATCTTGTCAACCTATTTTAATTAATTCAAGGTTTAGGTTAATAATCATATCAATTACCAAATCAATAGTTCTAATAGTCAAATCAAGACATTTTAAAAGGAGCAGATTTATTGAAGTCATATTCGTTGACGACAAGCTTGAGGTCAGTGTCTCTGTACCTGCTTTAATTGCTGGTGTGAATTCTTAAAATTGAGACAGCTAGCTAAATGAAAGGACCTACCAATTTTAAACACCAGATTAGAAACTTCTGGATAAATCGAGATCATTGAACCCAAATTTGAAGTTAGTGCTCTCTATCTGTTTCCGTTTAGGCGCTAGTCTCAGTTACATATGGAGGAAACAGAATTAAGATTTCCTTTCTCTAAAGGCAGCTAACAGACAGGATATACCAGGTGTACAGTAGAAATTAACGAACCTTTCTTGATTTCTCTTGATCTAAATCCACAATGATCTCCCTGTTAGTACCTAAGCAATACATCTGATTTGTTGATTTTTCGTAAACTATACTATTTTAGAACTGCATGTTTAAAAATAAACTTTTATCAGGTCGGCTTGAATGGCCAAAGGAGACATTTCTGACAGTGAGTACAAGACTAATAGTTCCAATATAAAAGCTATGCTAGCTGCATTCCCCTACTTTCTAAGGTGAGTTTCAGCTTTATAAATGAGCGTTGGTTGGTGGATATTATTTCTCTCATATTTCATCTAATCAAACGCATAGAACGTTTTAAGATTTGGAAAGAAAATTTTATTGGCGAAGATGGAAAGCAAACCTACATTTCTCAGTACAGAAAGTCGACCAAGCTGATAACCACGCCAGCGATCCGTTGTTATGCAACGATCCAGCACATCAGCTAACCCTTATTGCTTGTTCGCTTACACACTCATTTCGATTATGTTTATTACCCTTTTCTGAATTGATTTTATACCGCACTATTATGATTAATTAAAACATTTACAAAATTGAACGGTAACTTCGCGGACTCTGGATTAGCAATGGGTAGGCTCGTAGGTATGTGGGTTCAAACCCCACGGCCGACTATCCTGACTGAGGTTTTCCAGGGTTTATCTCAGTTTCATCAAGCAAATGCTGGGATAGTACCTTAAACAAGGACGTTGCCGCTACCTGACACATCGTCTTCCCTACCCTATCCCGGCCTGAGCTAAAGATACCTAAAGGCCATAAATGAATTCAATTCAATTTAATTCAGAAAGCTAAAATTAACACAGAAAAAATGGCATATATTTACAAATTGTTATGTAAACACTAATTTCACGTAGCTGCCAGAAGAGCTTGAAAATTAGGGATAAAAAATATCATGCGTGTGTATACTGTATGCTTCAGAACGTTAATTTTTCACACAATTTTTTACTTCCCAATATTGTAACCCCAGCAAGGAATTTCCGAAACATAATACTTTAGCGTAAGTTCTTATCCCTACATTCAATGACTAGGAAGATAGTGCAGTCACAGAAAAAATATTACGGGAACAAGCATTTATTTTTTATTTAGGTTATATGTATGTGTTAGGTAGGCACCCATAAACTGAATCTGTTACTTGCAGTCCCTCAGATATGTCACGGCATAGGGATAGTTGAGTGTCTGGCCCATAAATATAAGTTAAATACAACGGACTTTATACTCCACAGCCCTAGTTTAGCCCTTAAATAGAAGTTTAATAATTAAATAAACATTCCCGCAGAGTATCCAATAAATAATAGTTCCAATGGCATATAGTATTCCCACTATATGTCAGCATTATTTATCCAAAAATATGATGAATGCCTATATTATTCCAGTTATTTTCTAGCCCATACACGGAACATACATTTCATATGTAAATAGCCGCCTTCGGAAGACTGCAGGAATATTGTTAAATTACCAGTGACATTTTCACTTTTTACTACTACTATCTTCTTTATCCTTATTGCGTTTAAATACGTATTAAATTTGAGATTTTACATATCAACGTGCACCTTTTTTCTAAAGTTCTTGGTTACTTTTATTCTATGAGATTATATTAGAATATTGCCTCTATTTTTCTTCATGATGCGAAGCACTCTAATCATGGGAAATAGTCCCGGCATATTTCCAATGACCCAGAATATTTCTGGAAGATTAGGGATTTTTTAATATTAGGAATATTTCTAGGATTTCTGGAATATTTGGGTATGCAATATTCATAGAATATGCTATGCTGGGTTTCATTTCTTTTCCATCTCACCTTAGACAGCCTAATATACTTACACACACGTGCAGAAAATGAGAAATGAAGTAGTTTAAAAGGTCATAAATACTCGTATCATAACACTTTAAATTTTAGCGCAGGGAAATAAGCCATTTTAATACAAGAACAAATACCAGGATTTTTTTTTTCAAAAGTTAAAAAAAGAAACATTTCTGCAACTTTAGACCTTTCACGTATATTTACTTCTCGTTTCTGAAGGAAAAATAGAGAACTGCTCGTAAGACGCAACCACGAAAACGGTACAGAATGTGTTTGTTAATACACTTATGTCAGTTGCTTCAGAGCCTGTGTTTATAGCTAGGCTGATAGTCATAGTAACATGTAAGCAAAGCGTATCCTTTTTACACTTTATATATTCTAGTTTATTATATTTTAGGATAATCTAATATTAAAACGTTATACCAACATAAGTGACGGAGCTCTGTGGAAAATGACTAATGTAGTTACAAAAATTTGCTCTTTGAGTTCAAACCAACTTCATCAGCTTTATGAAGAAAAAGAAAAAGTGGTGAACATGACGTTACACGCATGACTACGCTACGGAAGATTACAGTAAAAGAGCCTTTGAACTGAACTCTTATACAAATGGAAGCAAAGTAAAAATTACATAAAGTGCGTTTTCTTTATTTTCAGTGTTTCACACATCTATGAGCTAATATTCCATTTAATGCTCCCATCGTAGATACTATACATATGGAAACCATGTCCTATAATTTGTTAATATGTTTTAGAGAGGGGGTTGAACGTCTCAAGTAAGAATAAGCAAAGCTTCATCGCTACTGGTTACTGACATGCTGATATCGCTGCATTAAATTTATTTTATGACCAATAATAGTGAAAGAATAACTTTCTTCAATTTGTTACACCTCAGAGAATGTTTATATAAATAGTAAATAGTTTTGTCGTAAAAGGCGGGAAGCTTTTCTCTTAATTTATTCACGGCCTTTAGGTATATCAGTCTCATTGTCAGACCGGAGAAGTTAGCTGTAAAAACTGATGTAAGTAGTAAAGATAATATTTAAAACCAGCAGAGTGGATACTCATGTTTTGTGACGTTGCCATACAATTCGGTTTGGCCAATTAGAGGATATAATAAAAATTATAATAAATAGCTACTGCTACAAAAAGTTACTTCCCGTCAGCGGTGTCTTAACTCAACTGGTTCCCTCGTCAGGGAGATTAAACGCCAAAAATGTATTCAGAAGTAAAGCAAGAAATCAAGTAATTAGGAAAGATGAAAAAACTGGAAATATAGAAACTAGCACTTCTATATTTAAACACTAATCTATGGTAGACTAAAGTTGAGTATAGTTGGAAGATGCACTAGACTTATATGTTAAAATATTTTACATAGAGATAGCACGCGAAACCCATTACATCAGAAATTGGGAAAAATAATTGTTTTGGAATGAGCAAGACCAGTATGTACGAAAAACTACTGTAAAAGCTAATTACGTGTTAAATAGATCAAAGATAAGTATATAACATTTAAAAGAAGTGCACTACTGAATCAAATCCTAATCCATACGATTTTGACTAGTTTCATGCTTCCAAGATACTGGATTTGAATAACGTAGTTATGCTACTGGAAAAGTACTTAATAGGACGGGATCTTAGTTATAATTCTACTCGGGGTGAGGACAGCTTGATATGCAAAATAAAACTTGTAAAATAATTTAAAATAAATATAATTGTCGATATATGTTATACAAAGGTCTTTAAGAATCACAAAGCGGAGATAGTAATTACAAATCTAAAAAGATATTTGGTGCAATTAATGCAAAATATCTCAAAGAAGTAGCAGTTATCGTAATTATTAAGTGAAAACAAACAGTGTCAAAATTTAGGAGATTATCTAAGCGCATGTAAACTTCGAAACTATCTTAAAGTAATTGGATCATTCAAATGCGAAAAATGATCCATAATGTACGTACTGAAAGTGAATTAATATAAGGATACAATTAACAAATTAACTGTAAATTTGAAATGCATGTTACTAGTCAATAAAATCTATTTTATAAATAAAAATCAAACCCAAACTAAAGGACGAGCAGAGTGTTTTAAAAATATGGCATACTTTGTTTAGATAAGACCAGATAATTTCTTCAGACATTTAGTACAAAAAAAATGTTTTTTCTTTACTAATATCAGGTTTACAAACATTTAGAAGGATATAATTTCCTTATTTTTCATCTATAAAATGGATATTTATAAAATTGAATGAATACAGTTGAGTTTTAAGTAGATTATTTAAACTGGTTGATTTTTGTATCTTTTTAGTAAAACTGCTCTTCATTTTCCACATTGTATCGGTGTATAGATTCCATTTTTTTTTACAATGGAGGCTCTAGTTAAGAAAATTTTTAATACACATTCTGTTTGCCTAATGTCCTTTTTCACGCTTATACAACCGAGAAAGAGTTTGAACCTGAAACTATTCCTGTGTCTCTTATTATTATATGATTTGAATTTTAAACATACACGAGGATAGGCTGCAAAGTGTAAGTCAAACATGTGTTCCTCGTCTTCTGTGCAATATAGGTTAGAAAAAGTTTTTTTAGAAAATGACAACTCCTGCATTGTGGTCTCCAAAATTCTGGAGAAGTCATTTACTGGATACGAAAGTTACTTTCTCGATCACTTTCAACCCTCGGGTATACACGAAGCCACTTGAAATTGTAAGCAGCGACGGATATTCAGGTAAAGTGGGTGAAGCTGTACTTCACCTATTGTTTTATTTTTGTATTCATTAAATAAAGAAAACCAAAGTTTCAAAATACTGAAATAAATATCATAAAATGCCAGCAAGAACAACACCACCTCGCTTTATTATAGTTTTGCCTATAAGTAATTCACAATTCTGACGCTAGAAGGTGCAATCAGTCTTGTAAAGTAGGAGCCTTTGGTTTCTCAGCAAAAGGAAGAAAGGAAGGAAAGAAAGCATTTAGGATTGGCCCTAGCTATCTTCTTTTCTACTGACCTTGAGCGGAAGTGAGGTCCACTATCTATAGCAGAAGATGTACTTCTCTGCCAGGCCATTCTGACCAATCAAAAGCGACCTGGAGCTTAGCGCTGTCAGAGACCTACTCCTTTCTTTCCTACTCTGTGGCATCTGTGAAGTTCTTTCCTGCTCTTTCCAAATGAGATTCTCTGCCCAGTGCATAGTCAGATACTGGAATTGTTTTCTACAAATCCCACGATAGCAGCACTTTGAATTGTTGCTACAGGGTTGGAAACTACATGATAATTACCACGATCGTCAAGAATTTCATCCCTTGTACGATGTATAATCCAGATTTTATTACTAGAAAATATACGGTAAATTGGATGCTTAGCATCTTAGTATGTACGATTATAAAACCAAGTAAGTTGATCTATCATCACGCTTTTAAGACAAAAAGAAATTGGAAAAAATCAAGCGCATGTTGCAGACGAACTAGAAAAGTTTCAACGTAAATTTAACTATCCAGTCACTGAAGTCTTCTCACTCAGCGTTGAATGCAGAGAATTCTGGAGGTGTGTGGGGGTGAGGTGGGGGTAGAAGTTGCGTTAAAAGAGGAACTTTACTTTCAAGAGCAATATTTTACCTTCCGCTATGGCTCATAATATCATAACAAACCCCCTCATTGGATAATTTTGAAGCTCCAATGGGGATTTCTCTCGTACCTCCCCTAGACTCATCATTAGTAACATAAGATGCAATTATTAGAATTGGGCTCATGTCGAAGCCAAGTACTCACCTTTGGTGCTAGGAGTCATTGGATCGATACCCGCTCATGCCATGTGGGCTTTGTGGTGGACAAACACAGTGTGCGTGGGTTTTCTCGCAGTGCTCCCGTTTCCTCCCACTTTCTTCATTCCACCAATTCATCTCATCATTATCCATACGGCCTGAGCCATAGTTGCCTAAAGGCCTTAAAATGAATTTTTAAAAATCGAAGCCAAGTATGGGAGTTAATCTGTCCATCAAATGTTAAAGCCACAATTTTCCACTTAAATGGAGAAAGAAAAATATATCCTTGTCATAATCCCGAGCATATACAAATTTTATAAGTGACATGTAAATATTTATATTAGCTTTATATTAATGACATAAATATTTATATTTAAAAAGCATTATATTAATTGGTCGCATCTTCACTATTAGGTTTTATAGACTGCTTAAAAATATTGTCGGTGATAAAACGATCGTGTAAGTTTATATTGCAGATACATGCATTGATTATTTATATGAAGAAAATTTTAACATTAATACCTATTTAATGCATAAAATGAAAATAGCGAAATAAGTTCACTAGGTATAGAGAGACTCGCTCAAGCAGATACTGATAAAACTCTACAGTAGGCTACATAAAATCAGAAATTTATCTCTAAAGTAATTTAAAGGGAATCGCAGAATACAAAATGCTCCTACCCCAATAGCCCTCTCGTTCGAAATACAAGGGTTATATGGCAGATATGACATCTTGTTGAGCGGGGATCCTAAACCCAGTGTTCGATTTGTCAGGGGAGAATGCCGAGGATTATCCCTGGTTCGTGAGGATTTAATCCCCGGTAGTTTTTTCCGAATATTTTACGCAAACAGATAGTAGGTTGAAAGTTACAAGCAAATACCAGTTTTATAATCCCCCTTTGTAATTTATAACAAATCGAACACTGCCGAAACCATTACTATGAATCATAATGCAGATTAATCTGTTTACATTCACAGTTAATGTGATCTAGTGACACAGATATCAGAAATTGTTTAGGACAGATATTTAAGCAGATTATGAGGTAACGGAATTAGCAATAAAGGCTTGTATTAAAAGGTATGAAATGGAACCCGCTGGTTTAAGATGAATAGAAAAATAGATTTATTTTGTAGATTTGTAACTAATATACGGGAGCATTTGTTAGTTCATTAACCTGACGCCGGCTGCGGTGGTCGACTGACTTGAGGCAGAAGGGTTCAAGTAAGTGTCGGGAACGTGTCCCGGGTGGTGTTTGTGGAAGTTTAAACTTAACTGCTTATATTTCATTGAGGCAAGCCGAAGTAATTAGTACTAAAATGATATAAAAGGGAAGTTTACGAAACGTCCTTGTATCTGATTTAATTTCTATCTACTATTTCCTTCATTCTCCTCATGGAACCAACGCTTGATGGACAAATCATTTCTATGAATTTTGCAGTAGGTATTCTCGGAATACCGCGTTTAAGAAAACATGACAATTCACTCAATCTTAAGTTAAGGGTGATGTGGAAAAGGCTACAAAATTAAAGATTTTGATGTGGAACCGAAGAGAAATTAGGATACCAAAATGTTGTCTGGTTTCGGGCGTTTTTCGCTTCATGTGCAGCTCTGAATAAGTGCTATATTACTATACAAGAAAGCCATAATTTCGTAGTAAGAAATATCTACAATTGCATGATATACGTCGTGAGAACATGAAGCAAGGTTTCAAAAGCTTATTGAACTAAGTTTTTTTTAAAAAAAAAAAAAATGCTCAAGCTGATTTGTGGAGTTACATTGAATTTGAATATTTAAGGTCTTTAGGATTTTTTTTTTTTTTTTGCTCTTGCCAAATGGATAATGATGCGAGAATCGGTGGAATGAAGAAAATGAAAGAAAACGAGAGAGCTCGACTACCCGAAAAAAAAATCCACGCACAGAGCCTTTGGCCTAATTTCTCTTCGACACGAACCGGGGACCCCACGCACCAGAAGCCCCGTGAAGTTTCACTGTTTGAAAAATTACTTAATTAGAAACTCAAGAAAAGGATTAGTTCGATTTCAATCATAAATGTACTTAGCACAGTCATGTGAAAGTATGGTCATTTTGAAGAGAAGTAGCAAACTGACTGAAACGTATTGCTTTGGAAGGTAGAAAATCAGTATTAAGGAGAAAAATATGAAATAATAACTGCATGGTGTATTGGGGGAGGAGCAATCCAGCAGGATGCTCAACATTGAGTAATAAAAGTAAATGACATTAGAAATAAATCGGTAAAGTCTGGATATTCAGGACAACTGTTACCAGCAGGTAATATGAAAGCGTGTTTACATACAAATGGTTTGGTAGAACTTCACCCACTATTTCAACCACGAGCCACCACTGATTGTAAGGGGAAGTAACTTGTTAGAATCGGCGAACGTAAGAGAGATACCAACTCGGAAACCCCTATTTATTCCCTTGTCAAATATTTACATAGCGAAAGTCACAGTGACGTCACGTATTTTTGCTATTGCCCCTAATCTCCTTACATTTGGTTATAGCCGCAATGTACCAGAGGGGTTGTGGGCCATGAAAGTCTTAGTTTTGCTTATAGATGCAATATGACAGACGCCTTAATTTTGCCTATAATTGCAATGTGAGAGGGAGGCCTGCGGCCCATGAACATCACCTTGTGTATGGATATGTGAAGTTTCGCTTCAATCGGTTCATTGATTCCTACGTAATGGTGTATTTAATCATTCAGTTTCGTTACCATGGAAACGGTCAATAGTAAGGGTTGAGTCCTATACAATCATGCCAAGTTTCAAGCAAATTAGCCTAAACGTTCTCATGTGATGTGCGAATGTAAGTTTTAGTAACTGAGTCTCGTTACCATGGAAACTGTAATAATGTGAAAGTTTTGGTGTGACTAAAACATGGAGGATTGTCTACTCTACTAGAATACCGAGTTTGGATGTAATATATGTTCAATAATTCTTGCGTAATTCGTGAAATCCTTTTCCCTTTGAGTGATGTTACCATGGAAACCGTACAACTTTCCGTTAATTTCTTGATCTATAAACCTTCTCCTGCACAACTAGTATTACTGAATACAAATTAGTAACCATCGGTCCAGAAACCTTGGAGAAGTTTAATTACAAAAAAGCACAGAGTGACGGCACGCTCGCTCAGCTCGATGATTAGATTTCCTTCAATATTAAAAATTTCGTTTGAATATTATACACTTATCTTTAACTCATCCAACACGTAAATTTATTCTATATATATATATATATATTTTACAATATTTATTGGCCTTGCCTCACTTCGAAACAGTAATATTTTCCTTTCTGATTTAGTGGATATTACGTGCTATCACTTCCAATTCAATAAGCTTCTCCATGTAAAATAATTTAACATATTAGTCTGGTGCATCTGGCAATTATGCCCCACTTCAGTTTGCCATGGATTAGTGTTTAAGTACAGAAGTGCTCGTTTGTATATTCCCTTTTCTACTTCTTCATATTTGCTATTTACTTCATTCCTTGCTATATTTCTTAATAAATTTTGGCGTTGAATCTTCCTGACGATGGAGTCAGTTGAGTTCCAAAACTTTTGACATGAAGTAACATATTTTTGTGTACCTATTAAAGAGTTTCCTAACGCCATTATACTTTACCTGCTATCACTCCATACGTAAGGTACAGAGTTTGCAAATTTTCAGCAAAAGAACTAGCGACGTGTCCTACAGTTGAAATGATTCCCGCCAACATAACAGTTACTCGGCAACCATGTTTTTGTATGAATACTGAAGCTACTGGTCCTGAAATTAAAAGTTAGTTCATAATATAGAATATATATAAACCCAAAGAAATATAAAATAAATAATTTACTTACTCCTTTTTGTAGTCTTCGTTTTAAAAATCTTCCTGATTTACGAAGTACTTTCAAATGAGGACTACAAAAAGAACTATGTATATTATTTATTTTACAGTTTAAGTTTCCCGAACGCAATAAAGGCTTATTTAATTAATTTTAATAAATAGAGAAGCATATACAGTTTCTCTATAGAGAGAAGCAATAAATATATTGAAAACAATATGATACCACTTTGAATATTGGAACGTTTCTTGCGTTATATGGAAATAAATTATGGAAAACTTTAATCAGAAAAGACAAATATCACAATTCTTCCTGCACTTACTTTTATGTTCTTTCTCGTATTAGAAAAATAGGCCATGTATTGAAAAGAACATTAAATAAAGTTCACTTACACAGAACCGTTGCTCATTCAGTGATATTTAAAGAACAGCATTGTATTTCATACACAAAGTTGCATATTACTTGTTTCGAGCCTTAGTTTCATATGTAGCTCATTTTCAAAGTGAAATGTAACTACACATAAATCGTACTGAGTAAAACAGTCTATTTTTAAATAGTGATTAACGTCCTAAAAGCCTTTTGAGTTTCTAACTCGTTGCATCTCAAGTCAAGCAGGATATATGTACCGGTCAAGTCGTAGATTTTTATTATTGCTTTTCTATGAGCGCTTTATGGGAATTTGGAAGACTTGTGTTTTTTGTATCTTTCGGCCACCCCCAAAGAAATTCTGCCGAGATATTCCTTTCTCAAATGCACTGCTGATAACTATTGAAGCTCAAAACATACCATGCTATATCACTTTTGACAAATTATAGACTAGCAACTAATTTTCTTTTTTATATGATAGATATATGTGTATAGCGCATGATGTCAAACGATTAATCCATATCATGTATACAAGGTGTGCAGAAACCTCCACAACTTTGAAAATTCCAAGAATTAGGATACATTTTACTATCTTTCGTAATAAAGTACATACTTGTTTATACCTTTGAGGTATTTTCTTACAAAAATACCTCAAGGGGGTTGGAACTGTATGCTTTCACTGTAACGACAACAGACAATTGATTGTTTTTCAAACCTTTGCCATATTAGGACGCCATTTTCTCAGGAAATGTAATTCAAAATAGGATTTTTCAGAAGAGTGAAAAAAATTCCGAGATCTTGGTATCGTTTATATTTTCTTCAACGTTGTTAGAATTTCTGAACACCCTGTACAAACGATATTAAAGTAATCGTTTGACATTGCAAACTACACGCAAATATTCATCGCGTATAAAAAATATTTCTTTATGAAAATTAGTTGCTACTATATGATTTGTCAAAAGTAGTACAGCGTCTTGAGTTTCAATAATTATTATCAGCAATGAACTTCACGAAAGAATATCTCTACAGATTTTTTTTTTCGGAAAAGTAAGAAATACGGGAGTCTTAAATTTCCCTAAAGAGCTCATAGAAAAAAGTACCAAAATCTATGATTGACTGGTACTTTTTTTTGTGAACTGGCTGAATTGAGACACGGAATTTCTAAAGATTGGATATATGCGTAGAGATTTTGCTTTTATGAATTCCGAATCATTCCGTTCAATTAACTTCCAAAGGATTTGAACATGGAACCAGGCTTACACAATGTTAATTTGTGTAGCACCGTCTTACTTCTTAGACGTGATAACTTGATAAGCGTTTGCCTCCGCTGGTTTTCCCATGTGAGAGATAGAGTCAGCGTATTTCACACATTTTGGTTTTGGCAGTTGTTTTACGGGAGGATGCCCTTCCTGACACCAACCCACATCAGCAATCCGAGTATGGGCAATCGAAACGTTACTATGAAATGGAGCTCCTACCGGGAATTGAATCCGAAACCTCTCGCACCAAATACGAGAGCGATAACCACATAGCTACGCAAGAGACAGCAATCCAAGCTGTAATGTTAGAGCTGTCATAGAAAGTGTTCATATACTGAACAGTCATTTTGAAACATTAAAAGGCGAACTTATTGCTTTAAAACATGAAAACAATAAACTGGCAGATCTATTACATTGTTTCCTTGGTTCGAAGACGTATGCCAGTGTACTCGCTAACGTACGAAACACTGTTCCTGTACTAGGGCGCTTCACCAGCAACAACAATGCCGAACAGTCTTCAGTTCCGGCACGTAAGGAATCTTCTCAGAAATTGCAGCCCGTCTCTTCTAGTGATAAGTCAAAATTCAGTTACAGTGAAAATGTTCAGCGGAAAATATCTAGTGGGTTACATATAAATATTGATTATAGTGGTGATAATGTTTTAGCAGAGGCGTGCAACGGGATACAAAATGAGCAAGATAAATGGATTGACGTTCAGAATAAAAGGGACAGGAACAAACAACAAAGGAGAATACAAAATCCTTGCAAGCAGCATCTGTTAACAAGGACAAAAAATAGCAAAGGTACAAGGGTTACCAACAAATTGAAGGTGATAAAGCAAAACAAAACAATAGCTTTATTTGTAACCAGATTTGACCATAATGTTACTTGTCAAGATTTAATTGAATACATTCAAGAAAACTCTGACGCCAAACTTGTTAAGTGTGTAAAACTAAAAACTAAATCTCCAGGGTCTGCATCTATCTATATTCAGCTAAGTGAGAAAGAATATGATATGTTACCAAGACCAGATTTCTGGCCGGAGGGAGTCCACGCAGTTCCTAGGAAAGCGGCGCGAGGACAGGATTCTCAGTGCTAGCCCTGCAAACCGAGAACTGCAGTCTGATGACACGCTAAGTTATGGCTGTACAAGGATAGAAACTCAGTCAAGTGTAGACAGTGAGAAAGAAACAGGAATAAAAAAGAAAAAGAAAGTGTGGAAGAGAATGAATAGTCTTAGCATTTGGTATCAAAATGTGCGTGGATTGAGCACTAAAAGTGAACAATTCTTTTTTTCAATAGCAAATTGTAAAAATGACATTATATTAGTGACTGAAACATGGTTTACGAATGAACAAAAACAAATGATAATTTCCCAGAAACATATAGTGTATTTAGAGCTGATAGGCATAATGATGGTGACTTCCATATACGCGGTGGTGGAGTTTTGATTGCATGAAAAAAAAACAAATAGAGGAAAAGATTTAGAAGTTTTTGATGAATGTGTTTGGGTTGAAATTCAATGTTCAAGGATGAAAAATATATTAATATGCTGTTTGTATTTTACACCCAACCTTTCTCCGGAAATAAATAAAATTTTTATACGGCTATTTCTAAAAAGATTAATCCTGTTTATTATGAATTACTAATTGTTGGAAACTTTAATATAACTAAGGTTAATTGGGTGAGTCGTGAAACCTGATAGTCAATATTATTCTATAAGAAAAGCTATAAGTTCGTTTGAATTTCTTGATAATATGTGTTTAAAGGTGGACAAAAAAGAGATTTAATAGAAAGAGATTAAATATTGAAAATTTATTTGGTACAAGCTGAAATTATACAAGAAGCAATGGTAAAACAAGATCTGTATCATGATCCAGTTCGAATTGTAATACCTAATTTGAATACGCTAAAAAATAAAGAAGTATTTAATGTAGTTCAATATCATAAAGGTAATTTATCTTCATTTGTACCAACAACTTGCTTCTCAAGACTGGACCAAAATTTTATTGTCTCAGAATATTGAAGACGCGGCTATGCAAATTGAAAATTCAATGATAAAAAGTATTACAGATAATATTAAAAAAATGTTAGTAAAAAATGTCCTTGGTTTTCCTGCAAGTTAAGGAAGACTATTGCATTGAAACAAAATGCACATAAGAAATATAAAGAAACCAACAATATATATGATTAACAAGTATTTGTTGAACTTAGAAAGAAATCGAAATGTTTAATAAAAAGGGACAAACAACGTTATATTGATAATATACAAGATAAATTAAGTACTGAACCTGTTAAATTTTGGAACTATGTAAATAAGTTCACTAAAAATCCTTGTGCTGTTACTGGCATACAGTTGAAAGACAAAGTAATTACTGATTCAAATGAGTTGTCTGAACTATTCGGAGGTTATTTTCAATCTGTATATGAACCTAATAGAAGCATAAATAATGAGCTAATATATGTTGAAAATTCAACATATAATGTTATTGAAATACCATTAACTGAAGAGAATGAAGCAGTTCTAGCCATAAAATCTTTACGAAATAAAACCTCCACAGGCATTGATCAAATCTCTGTTTTTGTTATCAAAGGTATTAATGCAATTATAGCTCCTGTATTAACGTCAATTTTTAATTGGAGTTTATGTACAGTTAAATATCCCGCTAATTGGAAAACTTCTTTAGTTACGCATATTCTAAAGATTAGTGGAAAGAAACTTCAGGACTTCAGACCTATAACTATCATGAATATTGTACCGAAATTAAAAAAACAAAAAAAACGTATATATATAGTTATGTTGAAAAACAGCTCTCTGATCATCAACATGGGTTTGTACAAAAGAGGTCAACAATAACAAATCTAACTCAGTTTTTGTCTAGGACTGGACCTATAGTTGAACAAAGGGGTCAAGTCGATGTTATTTATCTTGACTTTCAAAAGGCTTTCGATAAGTTATTGCATAAAATGCTGTTAAAGAAACCTATGTTTTTTGTTTTTTCACCTAAATTTATCTAATGGTTTTATTCTTACCTAGCTGAAAGAACGTCCAGAGTAAAATATAAAGATTGTATATCATCGATTTTTTCGATAACATCTGGAGTTCTTCAAGGATCCAATTTGGGACCTTTATTGTTTAGCATATATATTAATGACGTTCTGACAGAATTTACTTCTGGAGCATTGATGTATGCTGATGATGTTGAAGTATTTAAACAAATTAACTCTTTAGATGATCATTATGTTTTACAGAAGGATTTAAACTTAGCTATCGAATGGTATGTTATTACTCAGTTACCACTAAATGTCAACAAAACGGTGGGTATGATTATGACTAGAAAAACTAATCCATCTTATTATCCATATAAGATTGGTGAGGTAGTTATTTTATTTAAGGACAAAGTTAAAGATTTGGGTATTCTCATAAATAGAAAGTTCTATTTTACAAACCATATTGAAACTACAGTATAATATCCAAAGCCAAAAGGAATTTGAGTCTTATTAAATGTGTTGCAAAAAAATTAATAATATAAATGTACGTAAATTGTTGTATTGTGCATTGATCAGAAGCCATTTGGAATATGCAAGTGTAGTGTGGAACTCTGATCAAAAATATTTAATTAATAAAATTGAGGCAATTCAAAATAATTTCTTGGCATGGCTTAAATGGAAATTTAAATCTACTTTTGTAAGCGAAATGAGAACTATGTTGGGAATATTGAATCTGAAAAGTCGCAGATTGCTATCTGGTGTAATGTTATTTTCTGATGCTCTTACTGGAAAACAAGGGTTTATTAACACTACAAATATAAAGGTTCCTATGAATCTTTCAAGGAAAATTGAACTCTTTAGTCCTGTTTACTATTTTAGCTCGCCAGTACAAAGATGTGCTAAAAGTGTAAATAAATTATCGCAAATTATAGATATATTCAGTGACGATTTTAAAACTTTAAGAAACAAAATTATAAAATACGTATTGGATTTGTAAATTAAAGTTTTGTGAACCTTTTATTTTGGTGAGAGAAGTGATGGCTTTTTATTAAATCTAACCTTGTCTTTATCTTGAACCTTCTGTATGGTATTTTATTGTTAAATATGTATTATCGATGTGTTTTCTTGCATGATTTGTGATTGTTTCCTTTTTATATTGTATTCATGTATTTTATGTATTAATGTTTTGTAATGAGAGATATGTATTGGCCTATATGCTGTATTGTCATTTTATACGCCCAAATAAATTAAAATTTAAATAAAAAGTAATTAAAATTATAATAATTATTACTGAACTCCCTTTGATGCATGCGTTACACTCTGTGTTCTTTTACAATGGCACTAGAAGCAAATTTTAAAGAATATTAACTGCTTTAAGGAAATTGTGCCTTCGTGTATCACGGGCGCAGTGAAGAACAAGTTGGTTTCAAAAAACTTGGTAGGATAGTCGCACTTAATTATTTTTCTGTTGCGGTACCAGCACTTAATTTACTTAACGATTATAATCCACCAACACTGCAGCCGTTGAGACACTAGTGACGTGATGATCCTGAATGCTGACGATAGTGAAGTGTGGTGGCTAACTGTTCGCGTTCGTTGACCACAGCAAGAACAAGCAATGCGGCGGTCGAGCGTAGATTGGGACCGTTGTGTGATAGTACGTTCGGAATAAAGTTGATAGTTACCTTGTTACAGTTATGGCAAAAGCCACCAGAAGTATGACGAGCAAGACAAGAAAACGCTCACCAGAAGTAAACCCCCGTCAATTAAGATGTTTTGTGTGTGTATTTTCAACATTACTAAATCCTAAAGGAAACAAATCATATTAGTGCTAAGGATGTAGTATGAGAAACTTCACTTTTGGGAAAAGGCTAGTATTCCAATTCGTGAGGAAAAGCACGTAATTGTGAAACAAAAAAACAAACAAAAAAAAGGACAAATTTAAAGAAAATCCAAAATCGAAAATCAATCATACCAAAAGAGAATGCAGAAACATTTACTGCTAGTTTGAATAATCTGTTTGATATAGCACACGCAGATGTTGTAAACCAAAGGAAGATTCAGGGATACAATGACTTTCTTACTGTTCACAGAGAACAGGGACAACGTACTTGTATGGTGTCTGTGGACAAACCTCTTGCTGAAAAAGAAGCTATAAAGCGGCAAAGAAGAAACGACAACACGATGAAGTGAAGGACGCAAGTACCAGTGTTAGCGCTTGCACTAACTCAGTTACGCCGTTTGTTTCAAGTGATAGTGAAAGTGGGACTATTTTGGACTTCACTAAATCCAGCTCTAATGAAAAATATAAACTTTCGCGACAGCACGTTCTTCAGATGTCCTCGGACATAAAACGAAAACGAAAAGCCAGGAAGCAAGTTGTTACATCCGAACTCGCTTCAATATTAGATAGATTGAAGTTATCTGACAGAAAGGCAGCATTCGTTGTTGCAGCAACGGTCAAAGGATTGGGTTACAAGCTGGATGAAGTAACCCTCAGCCGTTCAACCATAAAATGGACTCGTGAACGTATCGCGCTAAGACAGCTGCCATTATAAAAAAAAGCTTCCAAGCAACAAGCGCTCCCATCTTGCGTTGAGATTACAAAATTCTACCAGACCTAACAGGAAACAAAACCGTAGATTGGCTACCTTTAATAGAATCTGGAATGGGGAAAACTCAATTACTTGGAGCCCCAAAACTGCACTCTGGAACTGGACGAACCCAAGTCAATGCCGTAATAGATGTACTGAAATCTTGGGATATTGTCGACAAGGTATATGCAATGTGCTTCGATACTACTTCCAGCAATACAGGTAGCTATAGCGGTGCATCTGTTACAATAGAGTAAAGAATTAAGAAAACCTTTTTGTACTTAGCTTGTTGTCACCACATGTTAGAGATTCTTTTGGCTGCAGTTTTAAAGAAAGTAAGGGCGGTGTAACTTCTGGTCAAGTATTTTAAAGAATCTTCGAACTCTTTGGATCAGACACGCTATGATTCGGCAGAAACACATCAAGAGTTGGCTAATAGCGAGGATGATGTTATAGATTTCGAATATAACCATCTTCAAGCAAGCCAGCCCAAGGAAGAATATCGTGTTATTGGAACTTACGATTATCTTTCTTGGAGGCATCCTGTCCCACCTCGTGAATTGCGATTAGCGGCATCGAGCCAGGTGAATAGCAAAGGGGTTTTACGCCTTCGAAATGACTTTTTAGGAGACAATTCAAATTTACTCATCGAGAAGAAAATGGATTGCTTACTTTATGTAAGTTTCTTGTTAAAGTTTATGTGAAATCGTGGTTTCTAGCACCATTGCCGCTTCAACTAAAAGAAATGATCTCGAGTTCCTTCAACGTCTTTTCAAATATGAAGCAGTTAATCTAGCCGTTTACAAAGTATCCCAGGAAAAGATTGTTGGGCACCTGTGGTATTTGAGTGAAGAACTCATTTGTTTGGCATTCTTCGATAAATAACCATCAGCAATACAAACCAAGAAATGGTTAAAATCTGAACGTTGACAGCAACAATGATGAGCTCCCAAAACGCCTGAAAATACATCGGAATGGTATTATTTCACTACAAGTTTCCAAGATTGATAATTTCCTAACGAAGAACACGAAACCGTTTTTTGAACGCCTGCGAATTCCAAGAACTTTTCTTGCAGAAGACTCTGAGATATGGAAATCCAGCAATTAGTACCATGCTGGTAGTAGTTAAAAAACTCGATGAAGTAGTTAAAACTTGCAAGTAATTAATGATCATGCAGAACGACCCCCATCCAAGAATACAATAGTAATATTACAAAGGACGAGGCATAGAAGTACTATGTACTTCAAGTTGTTGCAGAGCACCGGAAGCATTCAGACTATTCAAGGAATACCCTATCCGAACA
>JAGDQP010007267.1:0-27112 GCA_022664845.1 Lepisma saccharinum
GCGGTACGTGATAACATTTTGCAAGACAATCCTATGAGAACGAGATTGCCAAAAGCACAAGTATGCAGGTGGCATAAGATGTTCGAAGAAGGGAGAGAAGACGCGGAGGACAAAGAACGTTCAAGGCGACCAGTAAAGTCCAGAACTCCTCAAAATGTGGCTAAAATAAAGTCAGCGTTGGACTCTAATAAATGGCATTTGAATGTGAAGTTAATCGTGGGTATTGTGGAACTGCCGAGATCAGATGTGTATTATATCATCACGGAAGATTTGAACAAGCAAAAAGTTTGTGTGAGACTGGTTCGCAAGATTTTGTTCCCTTTTGCTGCAAGTGAGGGAATTTATATCGAAATTTCCTGCTCTACTAGGAACACTGCAAGCAAAACGGGAATAACTATATTGACGCTCAAAGATCCTACTTTTAACTTTTAAGAATATTGAGTATATTTGGACCTACTGTTAATAAAACGATTTTTTTCCACAATTAGTCTCATTACTTTTGGGATAGACCTTCTGTCATTATATTGTGTGGAATAATGTTTATGCCACTTTTTGTGCAGATAGGTCTAACGAAATTAAAGCAATTTAAAAATTTGATTAAAAACTTAGTTGGCAACCCTGACCCACTGCAGAAATCAAGACTGTTTCGGAGGTTCTGAGCTGGTCTAGCAAAGAGCTTTGCAACGACACCTCAAAACCTCTCTACACCATGTGGTTCCTGAGGCATATATTTAGAGACGGACGGACTGAGCGGAATTATGAGGTCCTTTTTTGTTAGCAACGACGCTATCAAGAAACCTAAAAGGTATGATAAAACATAAAAGTTACTTAAGATTGCAAGATATAGCAATAGATTGGCAAACACACACAAATAAAAAGATAGCAAGCTTTCACCTATGGCGTGGTCACGGCATAGAATAGAAAATAGATACATTATATAAGAATTGTTGCAGGAAATGACTATGCTACCGTACTGGAAGTTCTGCAGTAGCCAGAAAAAAGGCGATGCCCTTAAAACTAAAATTCGACACACAAGAAATTTAAATTCATATACAAATATAACTAAAATGAAACACCACCATACTAGAAACAGGAATATCAAGGAACGATATGTCACGAATCTAATTCCATCTACCAAGATAAAGAAATGGCAAAATCCCGTTCTGACAAACTCTAACATTTTATGATATTCTTAATTTTTGTTAAATCACTTACGCGTTTAATATCATTTAGTGCTATTTTCAGAAAAAAATAATATTATATATGATTTTTGAACAACAACGTTGAACGCATAGCTTTCAGCGAATGGGGAAAATGATGCAGAAAGAATAAATAACACAGCGTAAGAATACTTATTAATTGTCATTGGGCTAAGCGAGCGAAGCTCTTATACGTTCACTTTGTACAGTGATAGTGGTTGTGGTGGAGAAGGTTTATAGATTAAGAAATTAACGAAAAGTTGTATAGTTTCCATGGTAACGGTACTCAAAGAAAAACGGATTTTCACGAATTATGCAAGAACGGCTGGACTCATTACATCCAAACTCGGTATTCGGATAGGGTAAGCAATCTTACAAGTTTAAGCTGCACCAGAATTTCCCAATTATTACCGTTTTCATGGTAACAAGATTCAATTACTAAAACTTACATTCACTCCTCGTGCGAGAACCTTTACACTAATTTGCCTCGAACTTAGCATGATTGTATAGAACTTAACCCTTAAGACTTTAGCCATATCAGGATGTCAAACTACCGTTTCCATGGTAACAAGATTGAAATATTAAATACATATTTGACTATTACGTAGGAATCAATAAGCAGATTGCTGCAAAACTTCACATAACGATGTAAGAAAGTTCGTTAAGGCTTTCTTAACCTCATTAGAATGTTAAAGGATATACCGTTTACATAGTAACGATACTCTCTCACAATACACATATTGAATATCTGCTGTTCTCATTGAGCTATCGGAGTGGAATAAACAATGATTAGCTGAGGTTGCCAGGTGAAGTCTACGATTACAATGAAACTATCGATCAGGTATCATGTGATACACATTTCGGCGCCCAACTAACGTCATATCCGTAATAACATTGTGCATGATGTATGTAATCCCATATAAATAACAGGATAAATAGCAGAGATAAATTTTATTGTTTTACTAGTAGTTACCTGCGGCTTCGCTCGCGTACATTTCTGGAATTGGTACATGTTCTTCTTATTCAAAATCCTTACCCTTACTTTTACTGTATTTTTCTACTAAATTATGTTCCTTTAGAGACTAAACGGATGTAGATACAGTTCATACAGTTATGTTATAATGAGAGACAAAGATGTTCGAAATATTAATGTTTATATTTTTCATAGTAAGCTTCTGAAGGACTTCTTTATAAACTATATTTGTAGTTGTACCTTGTGGTGCTACAATAATCAAACCGTTTGAAGAGCTTACTCTAGGGCATAGTCTAGACCTGGGAGTTGTGATTATATAAGCTCATTCTCTTTATTACAAAAGCTGCTCGGAATCCGTCCTCCAACAACGGGCTCTATCGTGTAGTGGATAAACCACTTGACAACTAAGCTAAGGGTATTGCGTTCGATCCCACCTTAGGGCACGATTTTTTCTCTTTTTTAACAAAAGAAATATTTTTTCATTCTACTTTCGAAAAATGCCCTTGTTTTGCTCTCTTATCGAACATCAGCGAAATAAGTTATTTAAAGTCATAATAGATTAGGCATAAATTTCAAGTTTCCAGCTTAAGCCGTTTGACCTGGACGTTGATATGTCAGTCAGTATAGTTACATTACAACCATCCTGCTTCCTCCTCTTCTAGGGCCAATATATATATATAAAAAAACAGTGGGAACACGTGTCTAAAAGGAAAGGAAAGCGTAAATACCAAATTTCTTGTTTGTAAACTTGAGGGATTCCGAGATATAGGAATTGTATATTAAAATAATAGCAACCCTCTTTCAACCTCTTCTTCCAAGTCGAATTTCCAAAAATTCTTCCTTAGTGGTACTTTACAGTATACATTTCAGAGAGAGATGCGGTACATGAAAAGTAACTTCAGATTCTTGTTTTTCATATCGAGATCGAAAAAAAAACAAAAAAAAACATGTACCGCCAGAATGTTCAAACCCAGACCCACCTCCATCCCGAAGCCATTTCCTTTTTTTATGAAATTATGGTAGAGACGTTAAATAAACGGTGTTTGGCTCAGAGTGGCACCGTGAAAATAGTATCTATCTTAGAATATTAAAAAATATCTGAGGTCACTTAGTTACGGCGGCCATTTGGAAATATTTTATAGATCTCGCGTTCTAATTGTTGTATCGAGATGAAATAAATTATGTCTTACTCAAGAGTGCATCCGAAAGTAGAAAATCCAATCAGAATAGGAAAATTGTGACGTCACAAAGTACAAGCCTCCGAAATAATTAAATTTGAATATCTTGCATTGTTGTAGTCGTATCAAGATGGAATAATGAAAGCATAGCTCAGAATGGCACCAGAAGCCTTATAGCCCTATGTTGATAACGAAAACACGAGACGTCACATACTTTCTCACCGCCATCTTGAAAATATTTACATTTGAATATTTCGGAATCTAATGGTCGTATCAATATGAAATAAACGATGTCTTGCTCATAATTGCATTCGAAAAAGAAATTCCAATCAGAATGAAAAAGAATGTGACGTCACAAAGTTTATGATACCATCTTGGGAAATAATTAAATTTCAATACTTTGCATTCTAATAGGGGTATTGAGGCGGAATAAACGATTTGTAATTCAGGTAGTCAAACCTCACGTGCTTAACGAAACATAAGGCATCCTGGGAGGTAAAGCACCCCTGCCCCGAAAATATTAATCAACAACATCAGTCTCTTAGGGTTACAGCTTTCCTTCGCCCACTTTACTCTTGTCCTGTTTACTTGAATGTAAAATACCCTCCTTAGTATCTGCAACAACATTCTTACTTCCGATAAAATAACTGTTTCGCACTATAAACGTCAACTCACTCAGCTCAATTTTGTACACCGCCAAAGATGAATGCGTTACAAATAAAATAATTGTCTTCATCCGTTCCAGAAATTGTATAACTACTACGCTTGAAACTTCTCAATCACATGAAACAAAATGAGAATCAGCACTCAAACACATGAACCAGATTATAAAGTTAAAACAAAACGAAATGTAAGGGGAACCTTTATACAACTGACTTGGCAGTTGATACATATAATCTACACCGACAGGATAATAAAATTAATGCCAAAGATACGAATAAAAGTGTTACATACGTTCTTATATTCTATAACGCGTTCCTTTGTAGTAAATAACACCACCTCATTCAGTATATTTAACTGAAACATCCGTAGTCAGCATAATTTTAAAGAACATGTTCAAAATCTTTTGAATTTGTGACAGATATTGTGTGGCTTCAGGCTGAATTCTCTTTCAAAATGCACGAACCTTTTATATTTCAACAGTTATCTGTGTCTGCTTCGATTTTCAGTATTGTTATAAAAACCAAAGTTTATATCTACTAATTTTTTGAATGTAGAGAACTTTCCAACCAACCAACAGCCAAAGGAGGTATAGGGGGAAAGGAAGATATGGACAAAAAAACACCCCTGAATCGAAAGTGTGATATCGCTCCCCCTTTGCTATTCATTCACCCACAAGCAATATAAACAAGTTCCAATACAATATTTTTCGAGGAAGGAAGAGAAAGAGGGGGGAAATAAGAACGGTGTTTTATCGCTTGGAAACAGAACATGAGGAATGCGCCAATGACATTTCGATAAGTGTTACATTGCATGTGTTGGGGCAAAAGAAGGCTGCAGGGAAAGCACTTCTACATCAGGACAACAGGAAAAAAAAAAAAAAAGAGCCATAGAGGTACTGTTTAAAAGATAAGACACCACACCCTCCCTCTCAAGTTGAGACGACAATGTGATTTCATCTTTAGGTTGGGAGTCTCAGCTTATGTTTTATGGCTATCCTCAAAGGGCAATGATAATGTTATTTCCTCTCCGCCAGCGCTTCTACAAATCATATTTTTCTCTCCAAGCACAACTTTTGTGGAGAAGTAAAAAATATTGTCAAGAGAAAGAGAGGGGGGGGGGGGGGGGGGTAGAAGCAACTCCTTGTCTCCACCTGGATTCCCAAGACCTTTGTACAGATCCATTCTGGAACTTTTGTTACAGACCATCCTATTTGAGAAAGATGCAACTCGTGGTCTTTTATTTATGCAAATCCACACATATAAAGAAACGGAAAAAAGAGACTTCTAATTTGCATATTTCACTCATTTCCTTTCTTCTTGCGTAAAGATAATTGTCTTTCTGACTTTTTTTTTACCTCATCTCCTCACCAGAAATATATCAAAATCATGCGTTTAAAATATATACTTCAACAACCTTAATTTACAATTCCTTCTCGAAAAAAAATTTGCATTTCGCTCCCCAGAATTAACGAATACATAAACCAAGTCATCACAGGTTCTTTGTTACAGATACGTAAACTTTTACATCGTATAATGATACTCATAGTATACTGAGAGTTGCACTTAGATATATTTTAATGTATAACTGATGTCACAGCAGTTACGACATTGTGCCAAAGTTAACAGTGTAATTTACACTGTTATTTTGTTCGATTTGTGATTACCATAATGTTTATTTTTCTTAGTAGTTGACCCTTCAGGTTGTAAAATATACTTGTGTGTAATTATGTAAAATTAAGTTTATTTTATGTATAAATGATATTAATAACTTGAAGAGGTTCAGAACAAGGGGAAATCTAGATACAACGGGAGGTACTAACAAAACTAAGATGTTTTTATTGCATACGTTCTCACCTCGGGAGCAGCCTAAGAATCTGTTTCCTAGTTTCGGAGGATAAGCTCATACAGCTGTTTATTGCATAGTCACTTAGTTGGATTTGGCCACTGTCTACTAAAGATATATAGATATGTGTATACTGCGAATAAAGTAACAAGTAATTCTCGGTAAATTCCATTTATATGAATGTTTAAGACATAAAATGAACTTCATATGTTAACAAGCAATTTTGAAATAATATATTTATAATAAATATCATGAAAAATGAGCAAGTATTAGTGTCACTTGTAAAAACAAGCAATTAATTCAACATCATAACTATAAAAGCTAGAATTCTAGAATAAGAATAAGGTTTCATTTGAAAAGAAAGGGAACCCACAGAACGTTTTGAGGGTATCCAACACACTGATTCTTCTAAATAAAAATAAAATATTTTATATTATTCCCTTAGCTATTACTTTACTAAACTAAAATCAAAAGTGTCACAGGCACTAAGTTAATCTCGAGAAGCTCAGAATAGCATATTTTTCATTCCATTGTAAACAGTGTTCAAAACTAATTGGTTGATCTAGTTTTCTCTGATAACGAAGGAAACGAAGTCTGGGCACACTTTACTGAAGAGATTTATTTCAAACAAATTAATGAAAACAGAGAATATATATCGATTATGACGGTAAATTTATGTAAGAAATAATTACAACACACAACAGAGAGAACGCGGTAACCCGACGTAATTATCAAGCATAAACTTCATATAAACTTTAAATATACCGTAATCCAGTCCAGTTTGTATCAATTCCAATTTAATTCTGTTAACAGTGAGTACGCTTCTGTACGCTGGAGTTCGAACTCAGTCATCACATGATTAACGCGATTCTCTTTATTCAATCAGATCTTTTTGCCACACCATTTCATGCTTTACTTGATAACTTTCCTGCAGTATGATCATAATTGTACAAATGAAAAAAAAAATGAAAAAAAAATCAATATCATTCATTCAATCACTCACGGTTTAACAATTATGATTCCTGAATTTTGTGCACAACTGTAATATTTCCGAATTAATTGCGCGACTTTTTGATATGGGGTATTCAGAAGGAAATAAAGTGAAAACTCAATTGCTTGCAGCTGAAAGATGATGATCTCACAGAATGACTTTTGTTCCTCACCATCTCGGTCTGGTTTTCAAGTTTGGAGACTAAATATTTCCTGGGCCATATCGTGATTTTCATGAATAGTATATTCAACGTCCTTTTAGAAAATAAATAGTGAAAACTGGTCAGAATTATTTTTAATTTGAGCTCTATGAAAGACAAAAAGTAACCAACTGACACTCGGCAAAAACACAAACCCTTTTTCGATACAGTTTAAGTTTATCCACTTAAGAATACATCACAATTCATACAAATGAACGTGAATTAGCAAACGGGGCAAGGAACTATTAGAACAGCCCGTAGATTAGGAATTATATCCATTGATGTATTATATTATATTAGCTGCCTAACATGAAAGAATAATCAGATAAAATTGTCAAAGGTATTTCGATACTGAACACTTAAACACTATCCTAATGTAAAACAAAATACTGATTACAAAACAAATAAAAACACCATGTCTTGAAATCGGGCAAACAAAGTTTCATTTAGACGTAATGCTCAAACAATATTGCAACTTCCAGCTACTTCATAGTGCCAATCCATATGCAGTAACTTTCTCAACTAGACCATGAAGGTTAGTAATGAATAATGTAAGTGATTTTAATGCATAATGTGAATTATATAACATTGAAAGTACAAAGTGAATTGCATAATATTGAATGCATAATGTGAATGTTCGGTCTGCTATTGCTTTGCAGTTCAACTGTAGACAGATAGAGGGCCACCTCGTAATCACAAAATTTTCTGATCGAATTTCGGAGCAAGACATGGCGAAAGAGAATCCAACATCGAAAGAAAGAAAATGCGAGTCCAATTTATGTAAATATAAACTTTCGAAAATACGTCGAAACAGCCATAAAAACATATAACACAGAGAAACAGCAAGAGAGGACAAAGAAAAACTTAATAGAAAAGACGACTAATAGAAATCGGTTGCATAAATCACATATTCTATCAATTCGATCATAATCAGAGAATCCGAGACAGTAAATGCTTTGTGAATTAATACGGTAGAGTACGGTTCGTTGTGTTTATGTTCGTTTATGAGTGATAACCTACATTATTCACGTTATCCTCATACATTTGCATGACTAACAATGATGTGATTTAGTGCTGCACTGACACAACGAGATAATTATTGATCGTTTCGGTTAAGAAAATATTCAAGTGCAAGAGACAACACAATAAGCTTTGAAGGTTTCTCTTTTTCTCACGTCTAATAATACTGAAAGTAAATCCTTCTGTAGAAGTAGGGAGACATTATCAGACTTCAAGCATTTCCAAATAAAAACAATTTTAATAACGAAGCCAACCATTTAAACAGAAGAAATTAGATAGGTAGTTATCATTAACTGTATTTGCACAGGTGTCTTATCTTCCTTGGCTATTGTACAACGTTGAATAAACACGACTTGGAAATCACGTCCTGTATGAGAGTGCTCAAGATCACGGAACACGAACACCTACAAAATGAGAGAGATTTCCTGTGCTCATCATCCGGAAGAAGACCTTGTCTACAATTTGTTTTACAACTTTCATTTATGAATGCTAAATCTGTAGTCTACCACGAAGCCAAGAAACTCATTTAAGATTCCACTGCGTTACTTGTGTATAGTGAGAATAGTAGTAGAAACACCTATTAAAATACTTAATGATAAACATACAAGAAGAAAAAGATTATATAATACTTTCCATTTCCCTTTGCTCTTTCAATCCTTTCTTTGTTCTCTGAAACTATGACGTGTGAAGAAACATTTCCAGATTATTCGGATGTGACTGGAAGGGATTTCATCATAATAACACCTCAGCATGGACCACAAAAGGCATGACAAGAAATATAATGTACAAAGGGAAATGAACTTTGCAAATTAACGCACAGCTGAAATCACGTACTCTCAAGACATACTTAACGAATGAATTACAATGCACTCAATAAGAATAGTTTCGTCTAAAGCAGTGTTCCTCAGCTTCCTTTGGCCAATCTCCTCCTCACAGAATACTGAACTTGAGTTTAAAGTTAAGGAAATAAATTATACTGAACACGTAAAAACAAAAGAAAAAGAGTATTGTTCTAATTCTATTCAAAAACATTCACGTCTCTATTTGATATGCAGCTTGTATAAACATGGTTCGTTATTTAGAACTACTTTGAACCACTGTGCTGATCAAAAGAAAAAGTACTTATTTACAGAGTACTCACAATATTCTTATTCACGATACAAATGGGCTACACAAGTAGCCTGAATCTGCAAGAATTTTATTCCTTATTGCTCATTTGCCTATAGCGAATGTCTTACAGTACCTATAATAGATGATTAGCTACGTTTTCCTCTTGACTCCTTCTCCATGAAATTAAGCTCATCGAGGAGCGTTATTATTCAGATCTAAGATGGGCTTAGACTTCAGTTACCGTACAGACCAGCAATTTCATGTGCATTACTTACGTTAGACAATAAAATTGGTTAACACATTTTGAATAAACCATTTCATTGTATGAAAATTTAATTTGATTTCATGGGCAAACCAGCAGCTATAACGTCTTTAAAATCTAATACATTTTAAAGATACGATACTTCTTATCTGCACAGAGAATCAGGACGAAAGCATTTTCAGTCATTTAGACATGGCATCATTCCCGACGGGATAAAAATGAAGAAATGAATAAAATAAGGAAGGTAATTTAAGTTGAAATTGTTGTATCAAATCCGAATTGAAGTACTGATTGTTACTAAGTTGATTTAACGTGTTAAGTAAACATAGATTAAACAATGCACTCTAGATGTACGTGAATCGTTATAACGCCTACGTATGCACCTCAAACACGTTCTTGGTTTGCGGTAGTTTTCCACGGATTAGGTAGTTAGGAAACAGTTGAAAAATGTTGAAGAAATGTGAAGCACAATAATTTGAGAATGTATTATTCCATGTTTCGTATTAATAGTAACCCAACTCCATTAACAATACTTTTTTCTGCTCTAATATAAATACAAGTTTAATCCTACACCATATTCTATTCTTCGCACAATTGGTTACTTCACTCTGGCGCTCTATTTTTGGTGCAATGAATATACTAAAATTCTGTCCATTAATGACGCTCGGAAGATTCAATGCTTTCGAGTTATGCTCAAATGAAGTATCCACATTGAAATTTTCCACCAGTCGAGCCACGCGACGACTATGCTATTTACTTCCTTTCTAGGTTTTTCTGTCTACTTTGCAATCTAATTTTATGCTATATTATTTTGGTATAAGTCAATTTCGTTTCTAGTACAGTTCAAAAGTCTGTAGCAGTAGCGCACCTGGAAATTACTTTATGCATGAAGCACTATTACATTTTAACTTATTAATTTATCATCTGCAAACGGTAATTTCACGCATATTTGTACAGCCTGTTTATGAACTAATTGTTGTATTTTTCTCACGTCACTATAGTTATGAGCAACCAACCTTTAATAAAACAAAGCAGTTCCTTAATTTTCAGTTTCATGCTTACTGACGCAAATAAGCATAAATGAAAGTAACAAGTGGAACCGTTTGCTCTAACAAAAAAATAAAAGGAGAAAAAAATCTTTCAAGTTTACACGTTAGTGTATGGTAGGTACCGAGCAATAACACAGGAGAAGCACCTGCCTCATTACGTACGCGTCGCTTGCGCGTTCGTGTTTTCACTCCTGTGCAAATGCAGAGAATGGGAAATGGATATGCAACATAATGATAGCTACTCGATTCTGAATGAGGCGTAAACAGGTGGGTTTCCTGATGAAAATACGGTTCGGCTCTCACAATGAGAATGGCCTTCTCTTCAACCTCTATACTATTGTGACCTTAACGCCCAAGTCCATTCGACTGTGAAGCAATTTAGCTGTTCAACCTTGAGCGTTTGTTAAAGCGACACTGACCAACAAATTGTTTTGTTAGCTAAAATTCAAAGACCTAACTGACAACGCAAAATATACGGCTATTCACACAGACAAAATCGGACACACATACAAATAGAGAATGTGCTGTTTTAATAGGTTCCCTCTTTGAATTTTAAAGTCTACGAAATGTGAACAGGAAAAAGAGTAATACAATCACATAATAGAATATTAATTTTCCTTTTGCGTAAATATATGGGTGCCTGTCCGCATAGTAATCGGTTAATTAGACAACATTCTACCAACGATTTCACACTTCACGTAATTCTTATAAAAAAAAAACAAAAAAACAAAAAAAGGACCAGAATTTGGAGGTGTAAATGATATACGTTCACTTGTTTAGTTAATTTTGGAGTTTATGTATACAGTGGAAAACATACATATGCGCAAAGAATATATTGACTTGCCACGACACACGGTAAAAGCTAGGTTCGTTTGCCCAACTGACTGAAGAGAGAGAAAAATCTTTGCCCCCTCCCCCTCAAACCATCGAATCGTTCTTCTTGTGATAGGAGGAGAATAATTTTAGATTTGCTGTATCTTGAAAAACAAAATGGTTTCAAAACAACAACAGAAACCCGAAGATGACTCTAACACGCAAACCTTGATAATTCTCGAATGAAAAAGCACATCAATAAATTTCAAGTGAAGTAGTCGAAATCTATTCAACTGGAACTCTCTTGATAATCGAAAATATTACACCTTGTAATATTAATCGTGCTATAATCGGAAAAGCTTCAAATTAAGTTGTAGGTGTTAAAAATATGTGAAAATAATGATGTACACGTCATAAAAATTAGCACTTGCATTCAAGTACAACTGGATGTAGTTTTCAAATTAGCATCAATGTCAAACACCATAAAAGAACCATACCTTGTGTTGTATAACCAGATAATACACGTCATTTTTCAAAATTATTTGAAAATTAACACGGCATACACACTGTATATACATTATTTTATCATTCATCTGAAAGGTCACCATCATTAACACCATCATTGCAGACATGTGAAGGTTTACACATGTCGACTACTTTGGGTGCTTATTCCCAACTTCATTCAAGTACAACCCTGCAAAATGAATGTTGCAACAACATATGAGCCGTTACAAGAGTCGTAGTTAATTAGAAATATTAATTAAAAAATAGTAATATAATCTGGTAACACTTCACTTTTCATTATCTTCGTCATTATCCCATCCAATCTAAATTAATATTTTTTGTTTGTTAATTTTATATTTTTCGTTTGTCCCTTTCCATAATTATAAGTATATAACTGTTAACATGAAGCCTACCGTTGTAGCAGATGAAATGTTTCCTGAAGGAGCTGGACCATACATAGAGATGGAAGAGGCAGGAGGTACTGGAGGCCTGTTAATGTATTTGGCGGCAAATGAGAAATCAGTTCATGCAGACTTTTTCAAAGATTTCGACGATATATTTGATGATCACAATCTGCAGTGAATGTGATTTAACTACAATTTTTGTAATTAAATATTTATTTTTGTATATTCTTGTTTGTACAAATTAAAATGTTTCGCAGAAGGATGTAAAGGGTACATAGAATACAAATGCAAAACTAAAATTATTGTAAGCTTTTATTATATGATGGAATTGTTTCCAGATAAAATTGCAACACAAAATCAATGGCTGAAACAAGATCCTTTAGTTTACGTTCAGTGCTCTTTACATTATTGATGAAAAACGAAAAAAAAACTTTTCCCTTTCGGTTTCTAGAGAAATGGGTTCTTCTAGGTTTCACGCAATCAGAAGCGTCTTTCTTTTCCTCTTTTTTTTTCTCGTTCAGACCACCTGAAGAAACAAGTGAGTGCACGAAGTTCAGTAGCAGATACGATACTATATACCCACTTTATCCAATTTAACATACGCGTCTCTTTTGTGCAACCTCCTTCAATCTCTACTCTTTATTCTTTCTTTCTCTTGCTCTTTCCTTCTGTTTCAATTTCCTTCGACCCTCTTCTACGTTGCATCATTTCTCTTTCAGATGTTCCATTCAACCCCTCATTCCTGCAGGCAATCACTGGGCGATGGAAGGTGCTTGGCAAGAGAAGAGCAACTGCTTTTACGATACAGGAGGACTACTAGTAAGTACATCTTGGAAGAAACAGCATGGATAAAATGTCAAATTGCTAAGAGGAATAAAAAGCAAGGATGTATTCTTTTTTTCCTGAACAAGTTTCACTTCTCCGCTTGTTGAATTGTTTCGGATTTTTGGAAACTACATCACTGAAATCGAATGTGAGAAATCTAAATCATAAATAATGTCATACCACAAATCTCTAAATGTTGTAATTGATTTTTAACCCAACTCCAGACTACCTAAAGAAACTTTGCGCACACAAATCCGATGACAATGTAGACATTTTGCCTTGAGGTCATTTTTGTTGTAAGTGTTGACGAGGTGATAAAAAGTTTTGATTTATTTTTATGACACTACGGCGGTTTATTGAATATTTCGTATCCGTTAGTGATGAATATCATATATTATGTTGTACACAAAACGCAGTGTTGCAAACTATGAAATGTTATCACTTGAAATGTCAAATATGTCGATTTGTTCCTTATCTCAATACACTTCTAATGATGTAAAAAAAAATCGATTACAAAACTTTGTGGCTAATAAGGCTAAAATAATAAAAATAAAAAAAATTCTTTATTAAAATATAGCTCAACACGAACATATAAATAAACACATATATTTAGAAATTGTTACCTTTTAACACCTTAATGTAGTGTGGAAATATTCCGTTCGCTTTGCTGATTTTCCTCTGATGCTACTGGAGGATGACGAACTGTCAACGTTGGGAAGCAGCCCTGAAGCCAAACTATCGAAGATCACAGACCAAGTGGTAAGGTGAGGAGTGTGTCATGTAAATATCTTAATCTGATTTTGAGGTTCTATAACTATGTCTCACAGACTGATTCCTGGCTTATTAAACTAAAAAGAAGATCCAAACTGATCAGCGTATAATCCAAAACTGACGAAGAATAGGCCTACATAGTAAGAAACTCACGTCAAACATTGTAAGAAATCTCCTTTTAAACCTAAGTTAATGACAAACGGAGTATTTCAAAGCAAAGGACCAAAAATAATTTAAGATACCCTGCGTAGCAAGTACCAGACAAAACTGCGATAATTTATTTTCTGCATGATTCCAAAACTCGTGTTAAGTCTCTCTCATACAGAGTGGTTACAAGCAAAATAAAAAATTGAAAAATATAAAAAAAAAAGTGTTACAAAAAAGGAACAGAATACAGAGCAGCAGTGAAAAACTCGATTCACTCACAGTGACGTGGAAGTTGATTTGTCCTGTAATAACTTTTCATGTCAAGGTTTCTTTTTTTTTTTAGGTAACAGCACGATAAATGCACATTATAAAAGTGCTGTCAATTGTCACACAATACATTCAAAAAAAGATCCGTTAGATGCACAAGCTGCAAAACTGCACTATCACGCATTCATGCCTGGTGGACATGAACACAACCACAACGAATAAATGTGTGTTGTGTTCGGGTGTGGCGGGTGGGTGTACAAGGTAGAATCGCCGCATGATATGTACTCGAAAAAAGAAGGTAGAGTGCTTGTATGACAAGAGACATTTCATTCATGTTTCACTGGATGGCGCTAAGAGCAACGTGTGCGTGTGTGTGTGTGTCTCTCTCTTTCTCTCTTGCCTATATCTCCCTTTCTCCTCTCTCAGTTGAAGGCTCAAAATTAGGAGAGTAACTACACCACTGGAATGGAGCTGCTGACAGCGAAGCATTGTGAAAAGAAAATACATAATCCGGTACCAGTGTATGCTCGCTTTGCAGAATTCTCTGCACTAAGCCTTGGAAATGGAAAGCACAATTTTTCATCAACATTCTAACTCCTTCCACCTCTGCACATAAGCACGAAGTTGATATTTTAATGTGACGTGGAGGGAAAGAATTTTGCAGTCCCAAGGGTTACATCCACCGAGAAAAGTGTTCTTATGAACTAAACCTGCAGTTGGTTTAATTCAAAAGCAAAATAAACACACCATCCGAAATCACATAAGGTAAAGGTAAAAGAAAAAAAAAAGTAAAGATATCCCCTGTGCCTTGCGCACGCGCATGGGGGGATGTGGAGGTAGCGCTCCACATATTCTCGACGAACGGCAGGAGCCCAGGAAACAAAGGACACCTTGGTAGTGCCAATATGTCTCGACATCTGATCTTCCTTTTGAGTTTTGACGTGCTGCTGTCGCTTGAAAGAATTTCTCACCCTCTTGACCCCCGTAGAGCTATGTTGCAACACATCGCAACATGAATTTTACCTTCAGTCGTGTGAGGGAGTTGAAATCAAACTGTGGTACACACCCCTTCCCATTTTCGTTGTTGTGTACTGCTGAGTGGAGCTTGAGATAGAGGAAAATCTTATTCTCACCCTGTGCATTTCGTACTTTCAATAGCAATACAGGTAAAACACTAAAAGGCGAGAAACACGATTGCTAATTAAATCCCAATTCGAAATCCCAGAATGTCGGAATTTCGAACAGTGCGAATTCTGAAATGTCGGAAGTTTGAATTTTATTTACGGTCTTTAGGCATCTAAGGCTCAGGCCGGGATATGGAAGGGGAAAGGATTCGGGAAGGTGTTGGCCATGGCCAAGGTCACGTTGAAGATGCCACCCGGCATTTGCCTGGTGTGACTGAGGGAAAACCTGGAAAACCCTCATTCAGGAGGATTGGCCGCTGGGATCGAACCCACGACCTCCCAGATGCTACGCCAACCAAGTAATAGAAAAGAACGACCCATAGCCAACAGACAGTACAAGACATACAGTGTAAAAAAAATCTTACGATGAACGCCTGAGCCTGAGGTGCCTAAAGGCCATACAATTAAAATTCTTGAGTTAACATTTTATTTCGGAAAATAAGAATTCCGAATTTGAATTTAAGATCTGTAGCATAAAAGCTTTAGGCAACTTTTGCAGAGACCGGATGGAGTATGATGGGATGATTGGTAGAATGAAGAAAGTAGGAAGAAACTAAAGAACCCCTAGAAAACCCATGCACACGGTGTTTGTCCACCACCAAAACTAACATGGCAAGAAGAGGAATCGAACCGACTACCCCAAGCGCAAAAGGTGAGCGCTTTACCATTGAGTCACCGAATTTCGGAATACCTAACACCTCTAGTGGACCCGAACTTTCCAGAAGCAGCAGCTGCTCCCTCCGTTGCTTATTCTATGGGAAACATCCAGTTGCCTGAACTTTTCTCATCGTCACAAAACTTTATCAGGTTGCTTATTATTTTTCTTCCCTCACTGTGTAGTGCGTACCACAACATTCTTCTTTTCAGCCATCCTAATTTCAACTGAACCTCTTGTTAAAATTGGCAATAGCGTTGTACATTCAAGACTCCCTCGGTTATCGCCCCGCTGAACCCTTATTAGCTCAACGCGTGGGTGTGAAATTTAGTTCGCATTTTCGACACAGCTCAAGACATCTTGGCAGCACTATACTCAATTTGATAGGAGGCTGAGTGCACCCCAGAGCGCCACGCATGGGAACACTGCGAGAAAAGTTGGCTGCGATTTGAATCCGGGACGCCCGACTCGTAGTCAAGACGCAGCACATTGAATTAAAATAGTTCGAATTTATATAAAATACAGCTCACTAAATCTAAATCTAGTGCGCGCTTGAACATATACCTGAGGTTTCTTTTTAATAAAATAAATAAAGGGTGGAATAGGGAAGAGAAAACAGCCCAAGACAAAATTATTGTGAAAGAAAAGAGTACCAGTGAATGCCGAGACAATGTCACAGAAAGGAAAGACTCGGAGAGAACATGAAACAAAGGCAAACAAGGAAGGGGGCAGTGTGAGGGAGTTCGGTGAACAGCCTTCGTTCACATCAAGACGTAACAAGTACCAAAGCTAAAGTTGGGAAGTGACGGCCACGATTTATTGTGAGAATTTTGCATTACTCAGTTATAGTTCGAAACATTAATATTCACATATTTTGCGTTATTGCCTACTCAAGAAAAGGAAGGAAATGAAAACTTGTCTACCAATTCTTCGGACAACCTACTGAAAAGCCTCGCTAACTCAGTACCATCTTGAAATCTACCTCTACACATCCATTTTAAAACCCTAAGCCTCAGTTTCGATATTACTGTTTGTGTGATTGTGTGTACTTTCGCTTATGTTATCACAAACGTTTCAAGATTAGTAGTTCGAAACACTGATAGCGATCAATGGTTTGAAACACTTTCGTACAATACATTCTGTACTTGAGAGCTAGATCCGAGTAAGTCCAATTTTGACCAAAACATGATAAAAGCAGTTTTGTACAGAATTCGGAAGGCCTCACACACTAGTTGCTCGATTCTTGTTAAAAACATGTAAATAAGTAAGTCTGTTATGTGGTTTGTCGATTTAGTTTTAAATGAAAGGAAGCGGGGGTCCTAAAACAAGGATTTGTGACTTACGCGCTTCTAGCTCTAATGTACAGAATTTACAACTTGAGATAGGTACATTCTTTCATGTGAACAGCCTGAATGTCATTATATCAAAATTCATAGACTAGAATAAGGTGATTAGCTACAAACTACGCAGTGCACATTATGCACGCCAACAAGCACCTGTTGCTTGCAAGCCCATGAGAACAAAAGCACAAAAAATCCCGAGTAACTGCGATAGCTTCGTTCTACAGCTCTATCGTACTCGTTATGTTAAATTAACTTAAGTGTCAGATTCCCTTTCTCCACCATTCAATTTCTCCGTCCTTGTTAATAGCGTTGCTGAATTCTCTTCTTTCTGTCTTTGCCTATGTAGCACTTCGACAATTTTCACGGAAATATAGTACTGTAACTCGTAGGGAAAAAAGCCTTTTGATACTGAAGAGTTCCTTGCTAAAACTGTGAGTCATATTCCATCATATAATCACGTAAAATATGCAATTGTAACTAGAATTCAAGTTTGTTCCTTTTATAAATACCCAAAGAACAAGATACTTTTTAAAATGTACCGTAACTTACATATTAAAAATGTAGAATAACTCTACAATTTCCAATTTTATACAAATTCATTTTACTCATTTATACTAGCCTCGACATAGACATTACAGACACCTAAAAGACTTTAAGAAAAGAGCACATTACTTATATACATCTATAGAACTATATCTGTCACTCTATTTGAATGTGAACTCTTATCACGTATCATTTATATGCACGAAAGGCTACTTTCCTTATAAAATCATAGTTTAGTCGATAACTGCTAATTTCGAAGTAAATATGTAAACTTTTAAGGCAATCAGTAGAAAGCAATTAAGACTGAGTAATAATTCAAAACATGATTCCCTCATTAAGCCTCCAATGTTGCCTTCTCACCTCCCTAGTATACCTAACGCTTTCATCTTCGGTATCAACATGGGTATCGAGCTCACGAATATCTGTAGATAACTGTCTTGAGAATTTACCAGAAATTGTGAAAACATTGAGAACTATGATCTAGTACTAGTCCAACCTAAAATAGTTGAATCGAAGTACATATGCTATATTTATTACCAAACAATATCATGACAGTGACCGAATACTGTTTAACGAAATACATCACATCCAATCTAATTGGCAGTACCTCAACCTACCATATGCCAGTATACATGCAGATTATTACGTTATGTTAGGTCAGTTTCATTCTACAAGTCATTGAATCAAACATCAAGACATCGGCTCCCATTAGGTTATTTGAAGATAGCTTGTCTGAAGCCAAGTCATGCTAAAGTAACCACTATCAACTATTATGCTTGAGAACCTGTACAGTCAGTACAATAAATTTTGATGAAAATCATTCAAGTACATAAAATCCATACGATCATGCACTAATAAGTTAACTAGCATTGTACAAACATAACACATATTTCATCCAAGCATAAACATAAACTTGTTGTCATTGTTATTTCGTCAGTTCATATTAGCATGCAGTAAAATCACATTTGAAACTCAATAACTAATTCTACCTTTCATTACTCCTGAGTACAATTCAAATTCTTAGTCAGTAGAACTTACTGCAATAGTCTTGTCATTATTCATACGTACGAATATTAACTAATTCGTAAATCAATCCTGAAGAAACAATATTGTACTCTTCTTAACATCCGTTATAGAATAGTCTGTTTTCATCTAAAACTCGGAATCCAGAACAACAGAATAAACAGGTATATTCGTATCTGACATTGATGACGTCATGCTTATGTCACAGAGTATAAACTAAACTCATTTCCTACTTTCATATCCGTTAGCAATTAACAAATCACCTGTCTTGTAGAGTTTTTTCTTTAGACACCAAACTGTCTGATATACCCTTTAAGTTCGATTCTGAAGTATTAATATTTTGTGTTCTTGATTCATTTTTTTTATCCAACTTAAGTCAGATTTCAAGTTAATTGTATTATCTAGAACCTCTGCAAATCCTTCTTCCTGCTCTTTCATGGGTTCATACAAAGTATCATTATTTTCCGATCCACCCTTTATATGTTTTTCTAACTGCGATACTGCATTATTATTATCCAAATCCGTTTGAATTTTAGCATCTTTTACTTTAATACCCAAAGTTTGTATACTTTTTTTTTTCATCTTATTATAGTCTCTGTACCATCTTTATGTTTCTATTGAAATACTCAGTTTGCTATAACTATCTACCATCTTTGTATTTCTACTGGAATACTCAGTTTCCGTATAACTATCATCAGGAGAACGAACTTACGTAGTTTATGCTTTTATACTTGATAAAGATTTGACTCAAAGGAATCATGGCTTTTGAAAGCATATTATTACAGATATTGATAATGTGATATGCTTGGAAAGCAAAGATAGAGCTACCTGGTGGGTAAAAGTAAGTTCAGTAATCAACTGTAATCATGTGAGAAGTGAAAGTCTTAGGTTTTACAGAATGAGACAGGAGTATGAGCAAGATATATTGGATTTTGTAGCTTAACTAATGTCACAAGCTGGATGTTCTTCTTTCGGAATGAATACTGATTTAGAGGTTCTAAATCAATGTATTTTAGGACTCAGGAATTTAGACTTACAATCAGCACTGATGGGCATGCAAGGTTTAACATTAAATCATGCAATTAATTTTATTTTACGTTATGAGAAAACGAATATATCCGAACACGTAGGGTTGGATGTAAATAGCATTTATATGGATAGGTACAGGTCCACCTACATCATTCAACCATACATTGGGATGCGCGCAGGCCAGGGGAAATGTGGTTTATGAAAAGTGGCAAAAACCAAAGCTTAGTTGTAGGCAATATGGTTTCATCCATAAAGTAAGAAATAAATGTCCGGCACGTAATGCTGAATGTCGTAAATGTGGAAAAAGACATCATTTTGCACGTTGTTGTAGATCACGGATCCACAAAGAATCGAATAGCCCGATTATTGGTCATAATTTTGCATATGAGTCAGGTCTAAATCAGTGCAACTATTCTAATATTTCAAATGAGAAAGAATTACGAAAAATAGAGGTTCAAACTTCAATGGTTAACTGGGTGAGCAATGTGCATATGACGCAAGATGTTAGCACGCAGGTACCTTCAGACTCATATGATAAAGTTTGGAAACAAGCAGGGGTACAAACAGATTCACGCTTTTTATCAGACTCATATACTCAAACCACAAAGAGAGTTTACAAGGATTGTGATAGTCAAACAGAGTGAAACGAAGAAAAGCCAAGGTTGCAAGGAGCAAATTGAGAATAGCGTGGTAGCCAATGGTAATACGAGTAAGTTATCCAATCAGAATTACAAGAAAGATAAACTAACTGTTAAAGAAAGTACTCCATTGGTGCAAGACAAACCTATTGAAATAGTAGAATCTCAAGTGGTGCATAATAGTAAAGTACAAAAACAGAAAACTATCCAAGGTTTAGATGGCATGTTACTAGCACGCCAACAACAGAGACAATGAAATAAAATATGAAATACAAGAAATTGACTGAGTTTTCTTCGGAATCAGCAGTTATAAAATAAACTACGATTTTATTATTATTATTTTTAAGTATCCTTTGCTGCGTATATTTATATGTAATAAGGCTTAAAACAGTATGAATTTTCTTTCCCGATTACAAAAGAATCTTATATCTGGGAAATATATTGTAAAAGTTTACATATATAAAACAGAAATAGGAACATGTACTTACATACATATAAACATCTCAATCTGCTGTTAACACTTACCTGCAAAGAAGAAAATAATGCAAGTTAGTTTTGTAAAACTTAACAATGTAATTATTATTATTATTTTAAGATTTTATCAATATTATTTTTACAACAGGGTCATATCAAAATTTGAAAGATTCTGACAATCAAGTCTCAGAATTATTTTGTATACTAGTGTCAGAATAGCATAAAGTCATAAAAAGATATAATATGAAATTTGTATTATTAATGGGTTAGCTTATTCAGTGATAAGTGAAAATTTAGGGACGTAAATACGGAAATTATAATCGAGGCGTATGTGCGAACAAAAGTCTATGTGCCATGTTAAAAGATGGCACATAGATTTCTTCTGTTCACACATATGCCTCATTTTTTTTTTTTTTCGCTTTGTGACATCAGAACATGATATATACCACTTACATTGTTCCAATAAGATTATTTCAAGCTTCTTTGAAGCTTGTTACAGAATATCAGGTTTGACAAACTCAAAACAAGTGACTGACAACCTTGGTACAAGCTAGCATGCTATCTGGGATATACCTAAGTGAGTTTTGCTTTCAAGGTTGACAGTCACTTGCGATGTAGCGAACTGAAGCGTAGTGATGTTCCATGTCCCAAGATCTCTTGGTGAGGAGATTTCTGTTTCCCAGGATAACAATTTAGTAGAAAATTACGCTTTACAGTCCGTTTCTCATTACACGTCACAAGCACTCTTGTAAACGTTTATATATGGTTAGAAAAAGTAATAAATGCGCTATTTTGAAACCAAATATTTCAAGTGTCCTTTGTTAACTATGGCCAATAAAAAAGTTAATATTACATCTGATTTATGTATGTAACATGAGAAATCACATACTAAAAGATTTCTAATTTTGAGATCTCAAAATCTTTTTTTTTTTTTTTTTTAACTAACCCTATATTGAATCATTTGAATAAAGAGCAAACAGTTGTTATAATTTCTCACTGTCAAAAAATTCCAGAATTAATAAATTCAGTAATTGTAATGGTAAAGAGAACATAATTTCTGCCACTGGTATATTTCGAACTATAAATTTTAAAATAAAAAATAACCGTGACATGAAATCAAAGCTCGTCAATGAACTGAATAAAAGAAGAAGGAAAGAAACTAATGAATTATTGACCTTAATGATAGTTTCACCTTTAGGAAAAGTGTTTTGCGCCAATTATTTCCTTGCTCCAGTTAAAAAATATAGAGCATCTGTTTTTGAAGACGTTTTCCCAATCAAAGAACAAATTCACAAGAGACGGAGAGAAATGAAAACGAATGGTCGAAGGTGACCCACTGAAGGAATTGTTAAAGAGGTGTGAGTCTTGTTAAATCTCTGGGCCAACCTACAGGAAATTCTTCTTCATTTACGCAAACAGTCAGGTTGAACAGCATCTGATGAGACGCCTCTTTCGAGTTTGTACGAGTTACTTGGACGAGTCATTAGGTCTTAATGAAGACAAACCGTCCAAGGGCAACCACAAGGAACAAACGACGAACGCCAAATGTAGGTGTCCAGTCACATTATGGAAGATTTCCTGAAGAGTTATTTATTGAGAGTCTCACAAGGACTACCATTAGTACGAAGTTTTCATTGTAAATAAACATCTTCAACTTCGAACGATATTTATAATTTATCTGATTCATAAAAACTAATTTTGTTACATTGTGATAATGTAAAATATTACCGTAATACGGACTAAATTACCATTTTTTACTTTGTGAAGAGGTGGCAGACATCTTTAAAAGATATTTTATCGGTATCGAACGAAGTTCGTCGCTTTAAATTCACATTTATTTATTTACTTTTGTTAAATAATCAATCCCACTTGAAAATACCACATATCGTAAAATAATAAAAAAAAAAAACTTTAGAAAAGTAACACATTGTGCTGAATCTCATTATGTTATTACTCATTAAAAGTACGATCCAGTAGAATAGGTTCACAATCAAGAACTGAAGAACGACCTTACAGTGAGTGGGTGAAGCCCCTTTGTTGTTAACCTTACTGGTTTATACTAAACTTGTTTCACTAAACAAACAACCATGTGTCAGAACTGCACTGTTACAACCACCGCCTTAATTTACTGAACATCGGTGCGAACTTTTCAACCTTGAACCTTTGTATCTAAGGAGATTTGAATTCGATTAGCAACTTGTAGACAGTGTTTTAAATAACAAACCGTAATGTAAGTTTATTTTAGGCAGTATAGTCCTACGTATTTTTGTCCATAATAGTAGATCGCGTGACTTACTTGCGACAGAAGATAGTAGGAAAGGTACCTAGGAATTGTAACAAGTTATCTTAAATTACTTATATTATCTCTTAACTAAGGTAATTATCAAATATGTTTTATTGTAACGTAAATATAGTTTTTTTTTTAAGAGCGATGATTAATTGCAACGTCCGGAAGTAGTTTTTGTATATTGCACTTGATATATCTAGATCAGTTGTCTATCAACTTGACACTAGTGCTTTACTAGCAATGTAGATGCTCATAGCGCTGTAATAAACCATTATTACTTCATTTAATTTATAATTTTTACTTCAAATACCGCGTTTCATTATTTAACTCCATGCATAAACATTGTGTTTTTAAAAATTAATAATTCCAGATACTTCTAAGACCAAAATAATGAACTTACCTATTTATTACTATGAACCATACATTTAGAATAATATATCGTGTTAATTCAGAAGACACAGTGAAGACATTCAGTTTCTCTTAACACACAAATGTAATTTAATTAATTAATAATAAGTGCCTATGAACTTCTATGGATTTTAATTGTAAGTATCGCTGACATCCAAAACTTTAAATAAATTATTTAAAGCAAACTAAGAGAACTCAAGTGTTCTAATATAGACAGGAAACACAATACAACATCAACTATAAGAATAAGTACCAGCTTATTATTTTTAAGAAGTGTATCGTTAGTTTTAATGAGACACTGCTCATATTCTGTGAAATCACTCCATTTTCTTCTTGTGAGGTGGAAAAGATGAGACAATGCATCTCCCTCTACTCTCCATCTTCGTTCACAAACATAACTTTTCTTGCCAAGTAGATTGTAAATCAAGCAAAAGGAAAAGCAGAACAAACACAGTCGGCCATGTCGAAGCGCTGTGAGATGTCCAATTAAAATTTTGAAAGAGACTCATAAAAACAAAGTTTCAGAAGTTTGACGTATTTCCTTTGTCAATTAAAGCCACGAAAAAGGAACAGCAACTGCCTCCCGAAATGGCTCCATTTGCCTCTTTTTCTTTAAAAAAAAAAGTGCAGTGGAGTGGGGAAGGAAGAAAAACGAACTCGAAAATTCATGAATTAAAGAAGTGTTTCGTTCTCGTCACGATCAAATGGAAAGCCAAGTCTATATCCGCCTTTTCTCCCTCACGGAAAATGTCGATTTAAATTATTCAGAGTAACAGGAAACGCACGGAATACTAACAACTGTTGGTGGAGTTTGTCTGTATAGTACTCAATAGCTCTTTCTATCTGTCACTCCCTCCTGTTCACTACTCTTTCATAGCAAGAGAAAAAAGTAATATTTACGATGATAATAATAATAACGTACATGTATGTGTGAAGGCTCACGCAGTGGTGATTGAGTGTGAAAGACAGTGACTGAAGAGACTTCTCGACCAGATGGTCAACCCTTAAAATAAATCCTTAACTTTATTCATGAAATAAAGTAAATAAAAATGTCGAAACTGTCAACCACGGAAGTTGGCGTAGGGAAGGACGGTAAGAACAACTACCTACCACCATATTTATTTACCATTGAGTGTACAGTACCTACGATCTATAATTTAGAAGTAGAACAAGCGACATATAATTTTCCTTCATTTTCTTAATCAAAATTCGACTACTATTTTGTAGGACTGGAATTACGATCAATGTTGGGGACAACAACAAAAGAAGAGAAAAAGAAGTGGTTAGGGTGGGAATTAGTTACGCAATCATTGCATACTGAAAATGCAATGTAATATACTGATGAAGTGTTAAAAGGACGAAGACGGATTCAACTTGGCAGTACTCAGGATAATTAATCGGAGAAAAAGGAAAGGGTCAGATCAGGATAACTTTCGACGGCTAAACTTGCCTTCGAAGGACCTCCTGATTTTCGTAGAACACTAGTCATGAGGAAGAACTCAAGAGAACTGTCTGTAGAATGTAGTTCTGATGTGGCTCAGTCAATAATTTACCGAAAGTACGCTAAGACACATTTCCGAACAATATTTAAGTGTTACGAGAGAAGAAACTACTTATACAAAAATAAAACGTTTTGAAACTCTGTGTGTACTTCTTGCCCTCTCCTTCGCTGATTAAATAACACTTTCGTCTAAACCCAGTTTGCTGTAACTGACGTGATTTTGTCAATCTTATATTTGAGTTCCATTTTTTCTAAACACTTAATGAACTATACTCCTCATCGTAAACGTAGACTAGCTAACTTTACGTAACAAAGCACTCAAATCAACTGAAAATTGTACTACTGATACTACATTTCAGAATTATAAATTTAACTCCACTATCAGAAATATTAACTGACCATCAAGACACAGTACTGAATGATTACGACATCTGCCCCCCTCTCTCCTAAAAAAATATACTCACAAACTCAAGTCAATCTGGAGGACGATACTAAGTACACTATTCCCTCCCTTAAAGACCAACGTTTGCTTAATATGCTATTAAAATATGATGCATCACAGTTAGGTTGACACTTCCCTTTCATGTATCTGTGTCTTTTAAAAAAGTTCCAGAACTTATTTATGAGAAATGGGCTACATCAGACGTTCTGTTTATCTGTTTCTCTAGCAATCCTACTTTACCCTTACACTTCAATAACAACACAACAAAGCAAACGGAATAAATAATTCCAGTTTCTCAAATTGTGATTATTGAAATCATATAGGAGCGTTATACAATAATACATTGTTCAAATTAGTTCTGGGAATTGAGAACTACTAATAAATAAACGTATAAATATTCCTCTCCCCACTAACGTACCTTAAAACTTGCTGCTAAAAAAATCCCAGATTTGGAATGGAATTTCCAAAGACTTTCGTAGAATTCAGAAATTTTCTGTTTTGGATTCCTCATCATAAATTCCATAAAACTGAATCCTCCATTTAAAGCACATTATGCATACTACATTCATCATTATTTCAAACGGCTAGTGAACAGTGTAATTCGTAATCTAATTTCTGCCTCTTCCTTTTAAACACTGAAATGACGTTGACTTCCGAAGAACTGCAAAATGCAGTGAATTCAAAATGTTTTCTCTAATATGCAGTGAAATCCTAGAGTTTCACCAACACTGCCTTAGAATTTCCCAAGTATAAGGGATTTCACGTTCCGTGTTCATAAATTTTTCATTAAGTAAGGTTCTAACACCACTACTGACTACCAACAAATTTGACCCGTAAACACAAGGTAATATTCTTAGCTAATGGACTAGAATTCGCTTTTCCTTCCGCATCATATTGATTACGCTGGAAATCCCTCAGCGCTTTCCCCGCGGGTTATGTCGGCGGCTCCACTGCACGCATCTGTGGTCTAATTAGGATAGGCATTCAGGGGATTTTACATGGGTGATGACCGGACTGGTCCGGAGGGAAGTTTCTGTCCGTATTGATTCTTTCGTGGATCAACTGAGTGCTGCCGAATTTTGCCTCTCTGTGTGTGTATCTCGAGGGGAAGGGAAGGAAAAACTTGGTCACAGCATCTCCACTGACCAGCTGCCTCACTTCCCGCAAAGGCACGGAAATCTGCTGTCATTCTAACCACTCTTGTTTGAAGTTCAGTACAAAATGTACCCGTCATTGACTTTGAACCTTAGGGCTATCAGGAACTATGAAAGATCGTGTAGTTCATGAAATAACGTTAATAAACATTTCATTAACGAAATCTCGGCCTTACTAAAATAATGAAAAAGTTGGATTAAGAAAATTAAAAAT